>VMDO01009056.1:17953-79769 GCA_007922755.1 Pedetes capensis
GCGACCCTTTGTACAACAGGGGAAACACTATTGTCAGTGCTTCTCTGCTGTTCATAGGGTTTTCAATGGCAGATTGATTTTTGGGAGGGGGTTGCCAGGTCCTTCTCCCAAGCCTACAGCTTCTGGTGTTCCCAGGCGGTCTCCCATCCAGGTACTAACCAGGCCTGACCCTGCTTAGCTTCCGAGATCTGACGGGATCGGACACCACAGGGCTACAGCTGCAGGCTTCTGCTTTATAATGGAGACCAAAAGAGCTCTCCTCGTCCCCCCATGAATACCCCTGAGATAACTACTCTGGTCAACATGGATCTTTCTCTGCCCTGAACTCTTGAAAATTCTATTTGCCTGAAGCTCACTGCAGCATTCATTATTTATATTGCACTGGGTCATGTGCTCTCTTCTTCCGCTTCCTATTGATTCTAATAGATTTAAACCTTCTTGAAGACGAAGGACCAACTTGATGCCTTCCTGGTAACTCTTGCAGTACAGGGCAGAGCTGCACAGATAGCAGATGTTCAAAACGTAATCGGATGGATAGAGTCCCAAGCACAAGGAGTGAAAAGGCATATGAGAGACGAATCATACAGAGTCAGCTTCTCTTCAGGCAACTGTGTAAGAAACCAGTATGAATTTATAAGAGAGCATCATCTCTCTCTCTCTCTTACAACCTAGATAACAGACCGTGCTCTGTGGCCAATGGCACAGTTCCCTGGCAACCTGGAGCGGGTGCCTAGCACGTGCTCACTGAGGATGCTTTTTCCTAATAAGCCTGAAGTCTCATCACATACTTGAACCTAACCAAGATACAGCTGCATGAGGAATCCAGCGTACCACTCTGTCGTCTTAGCTTCGAAATGAGAACCAAAGGGGTACAAAGGCTTGCTGGGGGCCTTTCAAAGAACAAGGCGATTGGAAGAATAACTTGAGAGAAAATAATTGCCATATTAAAATTCTTCTTTCCAGACTGCAGAGAGGTTTATGATAAGAGATACAAAGTTTATAAAATCATAAAGATAAAAATAGGGTGACCGTGGAATTACCTTCCAAGTCCTATAACTCTATGACCTAAAGACATTTGGAAAGCATTAGCTTTGAGAATCCCTCATTCAATTATCCTATAACTGAAGATATAAATAGATTTTAGATGGTTAGAATCGATTAATGGTGCATAGAGATGCAACTTTATTAAGGAAATCAGGAACATTTGGTGTTCTTGTGCTGAAGGGCAAATTACCATGTTTTCTTGCAAAGCCCTTACTTGATGGCCTTCTCAGACACACATGACTATGAGGACAAAGGCTTCCAGCTCTCATATTATTTTATGTCTTCAATTATATCCTCAGACATTATTTTTTTCTTTCTCTGAATTCCTACAGAACGTTTCCTTTGTATATATTTTATACCTTCTCTTAGTACACATAGGCAAGTGTTATTTATCCTACTAGGTTTGGAGGGTTCAGTTGCAGAGATAATGATCAGGATGATGATGTTGATGGTGGAAGCTAACATTTATGTGTTAGTCAGCCTTCTGTTGCTGTAACAAAATAGCTGAGGCAAACAACTTAAGAGGAGGAAAGGTTTATCTTGGAAGTTTCCGTCCCTGGTGCTTGGTCCCGTTGCTTTTGGACCTGGTGTAATTTAGAGGCCATGGCAGAGAAGGCTGCTCACCTCATGGCAGTCAGGAAGCAAAAGAGAGATATAGGAGGGGACAGGGTCCCTGATCAAGGCCACCTCCCTGGGGCCCTGCCTTCCCCCCACTAGGTCCCACCCCCAAAGTTGCCACCACTCCCTGTAGGGCCACAGGCCAGTAGCCATGCCTTTAGCATATGGGTCTTTGGGGGACAATTAAGATCCAAACCATAAGAATTATTTATGATCTTACTAGGTACTGTGTTTTATATGGCTTTATTGATTTGGACTCCAATCACATCGCATTCATCTTTTTTGTTATATAGTTGGGGCTCGCATGTACTTTGCAAGTGCTTTGCCACTGGGCTGTACCCCCAGCCTCTTTTTTATGTTTGATCTTCAGACAGGGTCTTGCTATGTTACCACAGGCTGTCTCTGGCCTTGAACATGCCATCCTCCTGCCTCTGCCTCCTGAGTCCCTGGGATGACAGGTGTGGGCAACTGTGCCTGGCTGCATTCATCTTCCCACGTCTTTTAAGTCTACCAATACTTGGAATAAAATTACCTGGGAAACCAACAAATGAGGAGCAAGTCTAATGGTTTGTTTTCCCTTGAGGTTACCTGGGGAGGTGGTTAGATCTGATGGAGATGCTGATGCATCACTTGTTCTTCTCTCCCTTTATGATCTTCCATACATTTGTTTGGAGAATTGTAGATTGTCAAATCTCCTGGTGGCCTGTTTCCCTTCTAGTCCCTAGGCAGGGGAATCTGCTTAGTAGGTTCACAGCAAATGCCCCTTGACTTATACACTTATGTGCTTATACATGCCACTGCTCTGATCGTGAAAAGGAACTTAGTGTGAGCAAGGACGGAAGATGGGGTCACATACAGAGACCATGCCACCGTTTCCCACCTATAACCAATCAGCACACAGCAGCCCGTGAAGGTGAAGAGGGACAGAATAAGTACATAATTCACACCTCAAATACCCGTTGTCATGAATGTAAGAGGTCACTGTGTGTTTCCAGTGAATTCGTCTACACCTGTTGAAGGTGGGTAGGCTTGAAAATGCCTGAATTTGGACTCTCTGAACACCGTGGAAAGAGTCAAAGAGAAACTGGGTATTATTCCAAAGCTCTACATGGCTTTAAAAATAAGTCCCAAACATCCTTGAAAACCTCCCGCTGTTACGGCCATTATGAACTTGGGAGTAACGTGGAGACGTTACAGTAGTTGTTAATCACATGCCTGAGCGTCTGCAGGAGGAGTCCTCCTCCTCCTTCCTGTGGATTCCCAGACACACAGAAGGACCAGATGACATGAAATGATCTTCCCACTCCCCTTCCTGGATGAACCCTCATCCTCCTACTCTTGATTTGGCCTTTCTTGGAGCTACAATCTTCTGAGAGGTCTTGCCCGGGGGCCAATCGAAGTTGGAAGGGATGAGTTGGGGGGACCCCTGGGCTGGGACACATGGCACCTGGCCTCTGTGGTCCCTCAGTCCCCTGAGAAATTCTCAAATGTCCTGCCTTTGGAATCCTCTGTGACATTTCCTCCAGAGAGGAGGTTGGCCACGGCAGAGCTTTCCCCGTTTCTGGTTAGGAAAGGCAGCTTGGCTCCTGGCTCTCCGTGTGTTGACGCTTCCTGTGGGTCGTGGGTGGGAAGGCAAGATGGCTGCGCTCCAGGCTCCCCGGATGTGTGTGAACGTTCTCTGCCTCTACCCAAGCCTTTTCCTCTGCCAAGTGCTGCTATGAAACTTGTGAGAACAGGTTTTCCTCATGAGGTAGCTGAGGCATCTGCATCCCTTTCTGGCAGAAAACCAAAGGAATAAAAAGGATTCAGAGAAACCTTACAGCCCATGATAAGGGGTTGGTGTGAAATGGGGTTAGAAGTTTGATGATTGTTCAAGGGGCTGGGGGTTTCATGTGTGTGACCTTCCCCACGCAGTTCCTCACAGCTCTCACGCTGAGCCAGCTCAGCCAACCGAGAGCAGGCCAGCCACTTCCGCCTGCATGAATTACAAGGCTTTTGCCAATTCAGCATCATCCACATGTGGAGCTGGAAGTCCTTTCCAGCAGTGAAGACCCACTCTCATAGGGCTTGGATCTCGAAGGGTTTTACTGAGGCTATCAGTTTTCATCTTAAGGATGAAAGGCTCCATCTACCTCATCGACTCATTGATCTGAACATCTCAGTTCCCACTTGTCTGTCAGGTTGCTGTGCTGTGGGGGCAGCTGTGTTGTTGTGATGCCGAGAGCCATGACACTGCTGTTTTAGACACCAGGAGGGCCGCCCATGGTGGACAGGTTTCAGCTGAGCTTCCAGACTAAGACAGACCAGGCAGAAGAACCTGGCAGCCCACTCCTGAAACAATTAGCCATCGAAAACCCTATGGATAGCAGAGAAGCACTGTCAAATATAGTGCCAGAAAATGAGCCCCTCAGGGTGGAAGGCACTCAAGAAGCGACTGGGGAAGAGTTGCCTCCTCAAGGGAACATGGATCTTAGTGATGGAAATGGAGTAAAGCTCATGAGACCTCCTTTTGCTGTTGTGGCACGACTCAGAATGAGAAGAAACATAGTGGCTGCAACATTGGGCTCAAACATAAAAAGATGGTTTGCATGGCACAGTGTCGGGGAGTGTTTCATTCTGTTGTACATAGAGTCGCTGTGAATCAGATCCGACTCAACATCACCTGACAACAACATCTCAGTTCGCGCGGTGTTTGCTACTTTCCATTCTCTTTTTCTTTAATAAAAAATAGACTCAGAAGAGAACTGTGCTTCCTGGGCTTTCCTTCGGGAGGGAAGAGGGGCCACCCTTGCTGTTGCACTTTCCAGGGGAGCTGAGGTCTCCCCGGCTCCTGATGTAACCTTTGTTTACTCCTCCCCTTAGACCAACACAGCAGCACTGGGCACTGTTACTCACTGAGAAGCTGGCTCCGCCCCCCTCTCCTCCTCAACTCTACTGGAAAAGCCCATAGGAGACGGGCGGCCCAATACAGGTGTGGTGGGGAATGGTAGCAACCATGTTCATCCCCTCTTCTCCCCTCTGAAAATCACAAGATCACCCACCAACATAGAGCTGGACAGTGGCATACTAATCTCAACTCCTAAAACAATACTTTGGCACGGATATGATTACTTGTCATTTAATAGGAAAAAACCCCAGAATTTTAGTGCAGTTAAGTAACTTGCAAAAAGTCTGGAAGAACTGGGGTTGAACCCAGATCTGTTTACAATGGAGTAAACTGGCCACATCTTTGCTATTCGAGGCACCATCCATGGACCATCAACTTTAACTGGGAGCTGGTGGTTGTTGTTGTTAGGTGCTGTTGAGTTGGTGCCCGACTCACAGTGACCCTATGTACAACAGGCAAAACACTATTGTCAGTGCTTCTCTGCTGTTCATAGGGTTTTCAATGGCAGATTGATTTTTGGGAGTGAGCTGCTGGGTCCTTCTCCCAAGCATACAGCACCTGGTATTCCCATGTGGTCTCCCATCCAAGTACTAAACAGGCCCAATCCTGCTTAGCTTCGGAGCTCTGACGGGATCGGATGCCACAGGGCTACAGCTACAGGAAGTTGGTTAGAAATGCAAAACCTGGGCATCCCTCAGAACTACCAAATCTGCATTTGCACAAGACCCCAAGTGACCTGTGTACACATTAAAGTGTGAGAAGTGTGGTTCTCAACTGTCACAAACACAGGGAAGTTCACAAAGGTCTCGGGTGCAGGCTGACCTGTTCAGGTGGGTGCCTCCCTGGGGGACCATCAAGGCAGGCTCCCTTTAATTTTGTATTATTTATTGCAAGTTAATCCCAAGATGTAAACGCTCCCAACTTTCCCAGCCGTAGCCCTGTATCATCCGATCCCCTCAGATCTGGGAAGCTAAGCAGGGTCCGGCCTGGTTAGTCCTTGGATGGGAGACCACCTGGGAACACCAGGTGCTGTAGGCTTGGGAGACGGACCCAGCAACCCACTCCCAAAAAAATCAACCCGCCATTGAAAACCCTATGAACAGTAGAGAAGCACTGACAATAGTGTTTCACCTGTTGTACACAGGGTCGTTTTGAGTCAGATACCGATTCAACGGCACCTAACAACTTTCCCAGGCCTAATGAAGCAAAATCTCAATCTCTACCCCACGTAGCTTGTGGGGAAATGGCGAGGAACTCCGCTCTCCTGAGTGT
Source organism: Pedetes capensis (assembly GCA_007922755.1). Taxonomy (NCBI): domain Eukaryota; kingdom Metazoa; phylum Chordata; class Mammalia; order Rodentia; family Pedetidae; genus Pedetes; species Pedetes capensis. The sequence continues at coordinate 23,775 of VMDO01009056.1, forward strand.
TTTCGAAGGTCTCTAATGAAAGCAGCCTTATGACTTCAGTTAACGTGGGAGTCCTCACTGGCATAGCTTTGGAGAAATCTCTCTTAGCTCAAATACTGTGGAGATATTCATAGATGTTGTTGTTGTTGTTAGGTGCCATCCAGTTGGTATCCGACTCATAGCGACCCTCTGTACAACAGGGGAAACACTATTGTCAGTGCTTCTCTGCTGTGCATAGGGTTTTCAATGGCAGATTGATTTTTGGGAGGGGGTTGCCAGGTCCTTCTCCCGATTCATAGATAGGGGCTGGGATTTAGCTCAGTTGGTAGAGTGCTGTGCTGCAGTCTCTGAGGTCCAGAGTTCGATTCCCAGCATCGCAAAAATGGTAGAAGGACCTGGCAATCCACTCCCAAGGCAATCCCAAAACAGTCAGCCATTGAAACCCTATGAGGGTCGCTATAAGTCGGATACCGACTCGATGGCACCTAACAACAACAACAACAACAACATTCATAGATAAGCAATATTGATGCCTTTTCTTTTTGCTTTTGCTTGAACAAAATCTGCTTTTGATTTGTAAGCTAGCTGGTCATTGCAGCGGATGGGGAGAGTAGGAGGGAAGGGAGCAAAGCCCCAGGGGAAGGAGAGGGTCGCTGCCTCAGACCCCTGTCCTCTGAGCTTCTCCACAAGTGAGGGCTGCCTCGGCCCCTTGGGGTCTGTTCTGAAGATGTCATTGCTTGAATAAAAACATGTCTGGGTTCTTCTCTCCTGTCCTCGCAAACTTTAGCCAGGAAACCAAATGGCATGATTGCAGAGCTTGGAGACATCCAGGCATCCAAAACGCCCCCACGCGCCCGTATGGTCCCCTGCCTTCCACCGCCGGTCCCTTTGGGCCAGCTTCTGCTCAAGGAGTGCCCAGTGGCATTTGGGAAGCCTTTGGATAGTTGGTTAAGAGTCACGAGCTCTGCCGTGTTTACCTGATGCCTTTATGAAGAGACAGAGTCTGGTCCCAAAGGTTAACGTGCTCAGTTGGGGCCCTGGAACTCAGAAATCCAGACTCTTCGTGACCAGAATGACTGCAGGGAGCCGGCTCCGCCTCCCACATGAGCGCTCTGCATAGGAGGGAGGCGCGGGCTGCGGAGCAGGGTGAACCTTGTCCTCTGTTCAGGCTGCCCTACTGTGGGTTCACAAGCATGATTCAGGGGGCGTGGCTGACTCCCTCCTACGAGAAGAAGATAACAGAGGGGCCAGTGTTTACCGGAATCTCCTTCCCCCTGTAGATGTTTAATTGGGCCAGTGGTACAGAGTTTGAGTCTCAGGTTAATTGTTTCAGCTTTTCTGTTGTTAAACAAATGTAGTACTTCTAACCACCTCTGTCCTGACCCAAGTCCAACTTGGAGATTTTTTCAACCCAAAGCCAGTGTGCCCCATTCCATTGCTCCACTTGGATTCTGCATTGTGAATTTCTAGGTATTCTATGAATACCGTATAGTCCAAATCTTCTATGTTGATACAAAGATAACCTTCTCCCAAAGCCTATATGCTTGATAGCCTTAGGCAAGTTGGGATTACCAAAGGTTACCATTCAACCCAAGCAGACATCTTGCGTTTGAGATTTAATTTAAAGGACCAAATGCCAAGATGCCCACAAGTCTGTGTAACACGTAAGCCCCACCCAGAGACCTGAAGACATTTAACCTTCCCCTATCTTGAAAGAATGCTCATTATAAGACATTTACATATATAGACAAGGTTTCAAAAATGAACAAAGTGTCGATCACGGTGGTTCCCTCTTATCTGTGGGGTCATGTTCCATGACCTGCAGTCAGCTATGGTCTGAAAATATGGACTGGAAATTTTCAAAAATAATCCCTAAGTTTTATATTGTAACATGATTAAATCTCATGCTGTCCTACTCGATCCTGCTTGGGACGTGAACCATCCCTCTGGCCAGTGTATCCACTCTGTATATGCTACCTGCCCATTAGTCACCCTCTGGTAGTTGCTATCTTAGTTATCCAACTGACTGCAGCAGTATAGCAGGGTTGTGCTCAAGTAACTCTCATTTTACTTAATAATGACCCCCCAAAGTACAAGAGTGGGGCTGCTGGCAATTCAATTATTCCAAAGAGAAGCCATAAAGTGCTTCCTTAAATTGAAAGTATGTACATATAGGAAATTACACAGTAGGTATAGAGTTTGTCTGCAGTCATAGCACCCTGGTATCCGATCCCTCTTGATCTTGGAAGCTAAGCAGGGTCAGCCTGGTTAGTCTGTGGATGAGAGACCGCCTGGGGAAGACCAGGTGCTGCAGACTAGGGAGAAGGGCATGGCAACCCACTGCTGAAACAATCTGCTATTGAAACCCCTATGAATATCAGAGAAGCACTGATAATAGTGCCCGGCATGGCACGGTGTCGAGGAGTGTTTTGTTCTGTCGTACACAGGATCGCTATGCAACCTGACTTGATGGCACCCAACAACACCAAACAACATATAGGGTTTGGTATGATTCTCTGGGAGTCTTGGAACCTTTCCCTTGGTAATATATGGCAATAGACAAATCACATTATTGTTTTGTTTTTGAGCACTATCATTATTATTTAACACTATTATTATTATTATTATTATTATTATTATTATTATTGGATTATGATTTTGTTTTAGGGTTGAACCTAGGGCCTTACACACACTTTGCAAGTGCTCTAGCATAGGGCTGCACCCCCAGCCCATTTTTCTTATTTTGAATCAGTGTCTTGCTAAGTTACACAGGCTGTCTCTGGCCTTGAACTCATGAACCTCCGCCTTCCAAGTTGCTTGGATGATAGGCGTGCACCACCATGCCAAGCTACATTATTGTTTCTTAATCCAATAAATTCTCCAGATCCTACTTCCTAGTGTTCAGCTCTTCTGTTGCAGTTCATTGTGATAAGCACCCTGCTTAGATGGAATGGTCACCTGACTTGCCCCGCGAACACATAGTAGGCACTCAGCAATTATTTGTTCAATGGATAAAGCAAGGGTGGAAAGGGACATGGACCAAGGAGGGTTTCTCATCGCCTGCCTCACGTGCACAGATCTACCATTTTTGTTGTCGTGGAGGATCCAAAAGCTACACCCGCTCCTGAGCACTGTCAGACAGAACTCTTAGTAAATATTTCCCAAATCTACACCACGCAGGCTGAGTCTGTTCAGCCTACTCCTTTAGAGCCGTTGCTTTCCATCATGGGACAGACGCTCAGCAGTTGTAAGCAAGGAACTGAACTTGAGTGGAAAATACCCATAAGGGGAGCGAGAGCAAAGGGTGTCAGCTCCCAATGGCATTTTGGGGAACCCGTAGATATTAGAAGAGGCAAAGCAAAGGGGCCTGATGTTATAATAATACACGCGTCTTCCTTCTAAGCCCCTCCCCAGCATTCCCAGGCAAGCCCCGTTTAGGGGAACATTTCTGGCAGAAATAATTACTCTATACTTATTGCTGCTGGAGCTGTGGCCCCACAGGGGGACGGGGGGCAGAACTGTTCGGGGACATGGACGGGCATGGAGCCATTTGCAAAGGGCTCCGTTTGCTCTACCTGGAGAGAGGAGCTTGTATTTTAAAATACCGCATTTAATTAATCCTGGAATCGGGGACCTAAAGGGCTCCCACCAGCCGGTCCCCGCAGGTTTTGTAGGGAGCAGATGAAGGGGGAGCAGAACCTGCTTAGGCTCCGGCCTTAAGTACAGTTTCCTTGGACTTCCTTTTTCCTCTTCACCACGGTTTAAGATTAGTTCTGACAGCTAATCAGAGGGAGCAGTTAATTCTTTTCCTGGAGTGGTTAACCAGCGCTGCCTGTTTTGCCAACACACCAGCCTGTGGGATGGATGGAGGAAGGAAAGTGCCGATGGCAGCCTGCCTGTGCCCTCTGCTGCGTCGCAGGTGTCCCGTGGGACTAGAGGCTGTTAAGTGTCTGCGCTCAGCCTGGGATTGGCAGAATCCTGCTCCATGAACAGGGTGGCCCCCTTCTCCCTGCGGACCTTGCAGCATGTTGGAAATCTGCAGTGTAATGACGGAATGCTGAAGCCGGGGCGGTGGCGCACGCCTGTCATCCCGGCAACTCGGGAGGCAGAGGCAGGAGGATCACAAGTTTGAGGCCAGAGGCAGCCTGTGTAACTTAGCGAGACCCTGTCACAAAAAGCAAAAGTAAAAAATGGGCTGGGGGTGCAGCTCAGTGGTCCAGCACTTGCAAAGCCTGCATAAGGCCCTGGATTCAACCCTCAGTACAGCAGGAAAAAAAAAAAAAAGCATTGAATGTTGGATTAAATTTGGGCGGTTGAGTGATAAAGCAGGAAGTAGCTGCAGATAGAAATGCAGAAGCAGGAAATAAGGCAACTGTCTCTGAGAGCAGCGCTCACTCGGGACCCAGGACGCTGCCTCAGCCCAGGACAGGTATTCATGGGTAACAGGAGAGGGGACCTGAGGTCATCGGGGGACGGGCGCTGCTGTCTCCCCGAGGGGTGCCCCTTCCTTAGCAGTAGGGCATTTGTCTGCCTTGCCATGACTTTTGCTTCTCTAGTTTGGATTGCAAAAGAACAACCGTGGCTCAAGGGTATGTGACGGAATGGGACGGAGGCAAGGCGCTCTCAGACATCCCAGATAAAAGCCGCAGGAAGGAGGGCCCTGATCGCCCGGCAATTAAAATAACAGCAACAGCAAAGGCGGCCATGGGCATGGATCCGGGCCAAGCCCAGCCCACAGGATTCCGAAGCCTGCTGAGTAGCTGGGTGGCCCTGGGAAGCTCAGGTATCCCTGAGACCACAGCTACAGACTCCTGTTCCTCTGAAGCAAGGAGCCAGGAGAGGGTTCTGGGCTGAGTGGGAGAGCAGGGCAAGCTGAGGCCTGGCTTGTGGGCAGATGCCCTCAGCCAGGAGGAGCTGGGTCCAAGGCAAGGAGCTGCCAAGCCTGGTCCTGGCCAGTGGCTCCTGGCTGGGCTCCTGGGGGAGTCCTTTGGAGCCACCATCTGAGGGCCGAGTCACACTCAGATCCTCAAGGCCAGTTTTCTTCAACTTACAGAGGGAAGTGAGCAGAGGCAAGATGGAAAAGGCTCAGCCCCAGCGTCCTGGCCTCCCAGGGCTGTGTTTTACCAAGCCCACGCAAGAACGTCCAAGGAAAAAGGAAAAACAAGCCTTCAAAATCACTTGGAAAAAATGCGCAGGCTGTATTCTAGCTGCCTGTTCGGTCCCATCAGATCTCGGAAGCTAAGCAGAGTCGGCTTGGTAAGTCCATGGAGGAGAGACGGCCTGGGAATGCCAGGTGCTTGGGAGAAAGACCTGGAATCCCAGTTACAAAACACAATCAGCCATTGAAAGCTCTATGAATAGCAGAGAAGCGCTGACATCATGCCGGGCATGGCACAGTGTTGGGTATGTTTCGTCCGTTGTACACGGAGTTGCTATGAGTCCGACTGAGTCGATGGCACCCAACAACAACGTATGTTAGCCAGACAGATATTTGTGTTTTTTATTGTGGTAAAAATATACATAACGCAAACATGTTCTAATCATTTTAAAGTGTGCAGTTCAGTAGCATCAAGTGCCTCCATGGTATCATGGAATCATCATAACCATCCAGTTTCAGAATGGTTTCTTCACCTGGAAAGGAAATTTGTACCCACTAGCAGTCACTCCCTATTCTTACTCCCCCCAACTCCTGGCAACCACTAATATGATTTCTGTATCTATGAATCTTCTTATCTTAGATGTTGTGGTTAGGTGCCATTGAATCAGATCTGACTCATAGTGACCCCATGTACAATAGAACGAAATCACTCCCCAACACTGTGCCATGCCTGGCACTATTGTCAGTGCTTCTCTGCTATTTATAGGATTTTCAATGGCAGATTGTTTTGGGAGTGGATTGCCAGATCCTTCCCCTTAGCCTGTAGCACCTGGTGTTCCCAGGTAATCTCTCAACCAAAGACTAACCAGGCCGACCCTGCTTAGCTTCTTAGATCGAGTCATATTGTAGATGTCACTTTGAGTCTGAATTCTTTCACTTAGGATAATGTTTTCAAAGTTGATTGATACTGAAGCAGGTTATCAGTACCTCATTCCTTTTTATGGCAGAATAATTGTCCACTGTATGTAGATATCCTATATTGTTTATCCATCCATCTTTTGGTGGACATTTAGGCTGTTTCTGCCTTTTAAGTATTGTGAATAGAGCTGTTATGAATTTTGTGTACAAGCTTTTGATTGAACACCTGTTTTCAATTCTTTGGGGCTTATAACTAAGAATAGAATTGCTGAGTCATATGATGACTTTGTGTTTAACTTATGAATGAATGGCTAAATTCTTTTCCATAGAGGATGTACCATTTTACAGTCTCAGCATCAATGTACCAAGGTTTGAATTTTTCCACATACCAACACTTGCTATTTTGGTAGTATTATTACTATTTTTAAAAATGTACTTCCTGTTTGCTCTCATGTTTTGTCTTTGAAGTGCTAGGGATCAAACCAAGGGCCTCACACAGGCTAGGCAATTGCTGTACTAGTACAGAGCCACACTCCCAGCCCCATATTATTACTATGATTATCACCATCCCAGGGGCTTTGAAGTGTTGTCTCATATGGAGGGCTTGATGTATCTCTCCGGCACCTAACAACCACAACAAATAAGTAAGGGTGGCTGAGCATCTTTTTATGTGCTTGTTGGTTATTTGTATGTTTTCTTTGTAGAAATGACTTTTCAAAGTCTTTGCCTTTTTTGTCCTTTTGCTGTTGAGTTTTAGGAGTTCTTTATATATTCTGGATACTAGGCCCTTATCAAAATATGATTTACAAATATTATTTCCATTTCTCTGGGCTGGCTATTTACTGTCTTAACTATCTCACTTTATTATTTTTAAATTTTTTATTAGTAATTTTTAATGTATAACCTAATGGGTCTCATTATGACATTTCCATACATGAATTTCATTGTATATTGGTCATGTTCACTTCCCCTGACCTTCTCATGACCTTCCTCCCCACCAATGGTCTCTTTTCTACTTGCTTGTCTACTTGCTTGTCTTTTCTGTGAGTATACCTACATATGCCTGCAGCTATAGCCCTGTGGCATCCGATCCCGTCAGATCTCGGAAGCTAAGCAGGGCCCGGCCTGGTTAGTACCTGGATGGGAGACCGCCTGGGAACACCAGAAGCTGTAGGCTGGGAGAAGGACCTGGCAACCCCCTCCCAAAAATCAATCTGCCATTGAAAACCCTATGAACAGCAGAGAAGCACTGACAATAGTGTTTCCCCTGTTGTACAAAGGGTCGCTATGAGTCGGATACGGACTCGACGGCACCTAACAACAACAACAACAATACCTACGTATATATCTGCATCCTGATTTTGGCATAAGGCAACATACATGATTTTTTTTCTCCCATTACCCTTTCTTCTTGCCCTCTCCCCCTTTTCTTTAGTCCATTATCTTTCCCTACTTCGGTGTTGTCTGCTTTCATGATCTATATGTTTTAATAATGAAAATATATTGAAGTCTAACACCCACATAGGAAAGAAGGCAGGCAATGTTTATCTTTCTTGGTCTGGCTTAATTTGCTTAAAATGATGATCTCTAGTTCCATCCATTTTCCAGTGAATGCCATAATTTTGTCCTTCTTTATGGCTGAATAAAACTCCATGGTATAGATAGACCACAATTTCCTTATCCACTCAACTTTTGATGGACACCTAGGTTGATTCCATACTGTGGCTATTGTGAACGACGCTGTAATAAACATGGATGAGCAGGTATCCCTGTGGTATATTGACTTATATTCCTTTGGATATATACCCAGGAGTAGGATAGCTGGGTCATATAGAAGTTCTATTTTTAGTTTTTTGAGAAACTTCCATACTGATTTCCACAGGGGCTGCACCAACCTGGATTCCCACCAGTAGTGTCTAGGGGTCCTTTCTCCCTGCATCCTCTCTGGCATTTGTTTTTGTGTGTTTTGTTGATGGTAGCCTTTCTGATTGAGGCGAGGGGGTATCTCAGTGTAGTTTTGATTTGAATTTCCCTGATGGCCAAAGATGTTGAACATATTTTCATATGATGGTTGGCCATTTGTATTTCTTCTTTTGAGAAGCCTCTGTTCAGTTCTTTTTCCCATTGTTTGATTGGATACTTTGCTGTTTTGGTGTTTCATTTCTTGAGTTCTTTATATATTCTAGATATTAATCCCCTGTCTGATGTACAGCTGGCCAAGATTTTCTCCCACTCTGTAGATTGTCTCTTCACTCTGATGATTGTGTCCCTTGCTGTGCAAAAGCTTTTTAATTTCATGCCATCCCATCTGTCAATTCTTGCTATTGTTTCCTGTGTTTTGGGGGTCCTATTCAGAAAGTCCTTGCCTATGCCTATGTCTCGAACTACTTCCCCCATATTTTCCTCTAGCAGTTTCAAAATTTCAGGTTTTACATTAAGGTCTTTGATCCATTTTGAACTGATTTTTGCACAGGGTGAGAGAGAGGGATCTAATTCCACTCTTCTGCATGAGGATATCCAGTTCTCCCAGCACCATTTATTGAAAAGGGTGTCTTTTCTCCAACTTATATTTTTGACACCTTTGTCAAATATCAGGGGGCTGTAGCTGCATGGGTTTATTTCTGGATCCTCTATTTTCTTCCATTGGTCTACATGTCTGTTTTTGTGCCAGTACTATGCAGTTTTTGTTAGTGTAGCTTTGTAGTATAATTTGAAATCAGAAATTGTGATGCCTCCTGCATTGTTCTCTCTGCTCAGGATCACTTTAGCGATTCAGGATATTTTGTGCTTCTAAATGAGTTTTTGTATTGCTTTCTCTATTTCTGTGAAGAATGTCATTGGGATTTTGATGGGGATTGCATTAAATCTATAGATTGCTCTTAGTAATATAGCCATTTTCACAATATTAATTCTTCCAATCCGTGAACATGGGAGATCTTTCCACCTTCTGGTGTCTTCTTCAATCTTTTCCTGTAGTGTTTTAAGGTTTTCATATAGAGGTCTTTTACCTCCTTGGTTAGGTTTATTCCCAGGTATTTTATTTGCTTTGAAGCTATTGTGAATGGAATTGTTATCCTAGTTTCTTTCTCCAGCTGGTCATTATTGGTATAAAGAAAAGTTACTGATTTTTGTAGTTAAGTGTGTATCCTGCTATTTTACCAAGAGTGTTGATTAGCTCTAAGAGTTTTCTGGTGGAGTCTTTTGCATCTTGTAAGTACAGAATCATGTCTGTCAATAGGGGTAATTTTACTTCTTCCTTTCCTATTTGGATCCCTTTTATTTCTTTCTCTTGTCTTATTGCTGTGGCTAATAGTTCAATTGCTACATTGAGCAGCATTGGAGATGGTAGATACCCTTGTCTTGGTCCTGATTTTAGGGAAAAGGCTTCAGTTTTTCCCCATTTAGTATGATGCTGGCAGTGGGTTTTACATAGATTGCCTCTATTATGCTGAGATATGTTCCTTCAAATCCTAGTTTCTTCAAAGCTTTTATCAGAAAAGGATGTTGAGCTTTGTCAAAGGCCTTTTCTGCATCTATTGATAGGATCGTGTGGTTTCTGTTTCTGAGTCTCTTTTAAGCTGTATCACATTTACTGTCTTGTGTGTATTGAACCAGCCTTGCATCCCTGGAACGAAACCGACTTGATCATAATGTATGGTCTTCTTAATACATTGTTGATGTCCACTTGCAATTATTTTATGAAGGATTGGACTGTCTTGTTTTTAAAGAGCAGGTGACAGACAAAGCCCTCAGGTGCTATGGAGAAAACAGAATAAGAGCAGCCATATAGATTTTGAGCAAAGAGAAGGACCTTGGTGCTCTGTCTTTTCCCTCCTGGCCTCCCTTAGGCAGCCCACATTTCCAATGCTCCCCAGAAATAACCATAGCAACAGTAAGCTGGTTGAAGACTCCTGGTGCCAGACTTGGGGCTGTGTGCCCTCTGTGGCTGCATCACACACAGAGGCTCTCACTTCCTTCTGACAAAGGAGGGGACGGGGGTCCAGATGGACTAAGAGCAATCTATAGATTTAATGCAATCCCCATCAAAATCCCAATGACATTATTCACAGAAATAGAGAAAGCAATAGAGAAATAGAGATCAGCTGCCCAAAGGCCTTACCTGTCACAAGCACTAAAGTCAAGACCCAAACTCAGATGCATGTGACTTGAAAGCCAGACCTCTCCCAATTCAGATCTGTTCCATTCCATTCTGGGGAGCAAAGGGAAGAGCCTCCCTGGGGGCCTTTTGGACCATAGAGACTAGGGTCACTAGAGAGCTTGGGCTCCTGGGGCCAGGACACGTTCTCCTACAGATCTGCATTGATCTCTTTTATAATTTGGAACTCTGGTATAAGATTGTGTGTGCGTGCGTGCGTGCGTGTGTGTGTGTGTGTGTGTGTGTGTGTGTGTGTGTAGTGGGAAAACAGGATTTCAGTGTTTTTTTTTTTTAAAAAAAGTTTGAATATCACAGCTCACTCATGCTGCTTTGTGGAAGAAAATCCCATGGCTCTTGGACCTTCTTGCTAAATAGAAGTTGCAGTAGAAGAAGACCAGGTCTAAGCTGCGTAGCGAGCTGGGAAGCTGGTGTTACCTTTGCACACCCCACACCCTTGCACACGCACACACTCACACCCTGGCACTCCCTTCCTCTTTTCTCCAATTCCTGCTCCAGGAGGCCCCTGCCAGCTATGCAGGGAGTGGCTCTTGCCAGCAACTGCACCCACTTTTTTTTTTTTTTTTTGCAGTACTGGGGGTTGAACCACTGCCTCGTGCTTGCATGCTCTGCAAGTGCTGGACCACTGAGCTGCACCCTCAGCCCATTTTTTTACTTTTTGAGACAGGGTCTCACTAAATTACACAGACTGCCTCTGGTCTTGAACTTGCGATCCTCCTGCCTCTGCCTCCCAAGCCGCTGGGATTACAGGCATGCGCCACCTCGCCTGGCTTCATCCACTCTTTTTGAGTCCTTCTCAGCAATCAGCCGCTCTCCCAGCCCAGAGGGACCTGGCTCCTCCTTTGCTTTTCCATTAGCAAAATGAATGGCCACCAGCAACCCAGGGAGATCTTAGCGCTGCCTTGTGTCCACTCGTGGTCTGGAGGCAGAGGATTGTTCCGAGGAAGACTTACCAGGTGAGGTGGCCTTAAGAGAATCACTCAAGACGACCACAGGTGGCTGCCTGAGTTCTAGCTGGGTGGCTGAGGAAGAGGGCGATGGGGCTGCCCACTCCCACAGGACATTTCTGACCGTGGGACAGTGGGGATCTGGGCCTGGAATCCCCCCATCCCCTGGGAGCCAGGCTGGCTCTGCCTCTCTCTGCAGTCACTGTGGTAGATGGGATGGGGCACTGGGGTGGGTCCCACGTAGGTTGTCGCAGGTCTGCGAGGTTCATCAGCATGAGCTGGTGATCAGCTGTCAGGGAGGGCGAAGGGTTGCAATGGGTGGGCAGGGAGGTGGATTTGTGTGGCTTCTCAGAACTGCACCTTGGCTTCTGGACATTTCTCCTGGGCACCGATAAATTATTCCCAGATGTCTGCTTGGATATAGTGTTAGTGGGGAATCACATGCGAAGGCCAGGACCTGCTTAGGCTGGGGTGAGGGAGGGGGCTGGGGAGCCCATCTGCCCACTAGGTAAGTTGGAAATGCCTCTCCACCTCCCACCCCTGCCTCCCCTCTCCCCCAATTTAAAATCCCACAGGGCGTCTTGTTATTTCTCCATCTTCCAAGTTTCCCAGCTGAGCTGGGTCCTTACTCAAAAGCCCAGAGGAGATGGTGTTTCCTGGACAATTTAGGCATGGACCATGGCACACAGGCCCAGGTGACCTGCACATAGAAGCTGAAGAGGCAAAGGGGCGCATGGTGTGGTTCCTAACCCTCCCCAGTGGTTGGCCAGGACACCTCTCCCCTTTCTCGTTGTTGTTAGATGCTGTCAAGTTGGTATCTGACTCACAGCAACCCTGTCTACTACAGGTGAAACACTATTGTCAGTGCTTCTCTGCTGTTCATAGGGTTTTCAATGGCGGATTGATTTTTGGAGTGGGTTGCTAGGTCCTTCTCCCAACCCTATCTTACCTGGTGTTCCCAGGAGGTCTCCCATCCAAGGACTAACCAGGCCCAACCCTGCTTAGCTTCCAAGATCTGATGGTATAGGATACCACAGGGCTAGGGCTGCAGGCTCCCCCTCTCTAATCCAGCCTAACATTTCCTGAGCTCCCAACCACTGACATCACTAATGGATCAGCCAACCAACATGGGCCTGCAGCCATAGCCCTGTGGCATCCGATCCCGTCAGATCTCGGAAGCTAAGCAGGGTTGGGTCTGGTTAGTCCTTGGATGGGAGACCACCTGGGAACACCAGGTGCTGTAGGCTTGGGAGAAGGACCTGGCAATCCCCTCCCAAAAATCATTCTGCCATTGAAAACCCTATGAATAGCAGAGAAACCTTGACAATAGTGTTTCCCCTGCTGCACAGAGGGTCGCTATGAGTCGGATACCGACTCAACGGCACCTAACAACAACAACAACAACCAACATGGGGCAATGTTACTGGAGCCCCAGGAAGAAGGTGGGAGCAGGGGGATCAGAGAGAAGCCAATGGCAGCAGGAAGAGATTCTGATGGCCAGTTATCCATGTCATGAATTGTTATTCCTGCCTTTACCAGCCCATCTTCCTGTGGAACAAAAATACCAAACCTCAGGGATCCTGGATCAGAAATGCCATGGATTTGATTTAGAATAACCTCCGGGATTCCTTTCCTGAGGACGAATGAGATTTCCATGGGGAATAAATAATATATTTCTAATAATAAATTTCAAAGTGACCCCAATGCACAATTGCACACAATGGATTAGATATAAAAAAACTGACCAGCGCAAACATGCTCCGTGTATTAACTAGAGCCGGGCAAGTGAGCTCTTACTAGCAAAGACAGAGAAATTCAAGTTTCTGACTATGTTTATTGCTTTTTCAAGATCTTTCTTCTTCTGATCAATTCTTAAAAAGTGAAAAGGATGGAAGTTATAGCATGGCAACAGGATGTTATGAAGACTAAATCTCTGAAGTATCATTTTATTTCTATTTCAATAAGAACTATCATTCTCTTTACCAATAAACATATCTGGGGTCCAACCTTTTGAAGTCCATCTTCATACTCGGGCTCCAGGGAAGACTGGGTATGGGTAGGATCTGGGAAGTAGGCTCACCTAGGTGGGTTGATTTGCTGGGCTTTAAGAGTTTTCTTCCCCATGTGTCTGTCAGCTTGTAGGGGCTTGTGTGTCGCTGTGACGCTAAAGCTGTGCCATCGGTATCTCACATACCAGCAGTGCCACCCATGGTGGACAGGTTTCAGCTGAGCTTCCAGGCTCAAAGCAGGGAGAAGGGCCTGGCAGCCCAGGCCCAAAACAATCAGCCGTTAAAAACTCTATGAACCGCAGAGAAGCACTGTCAAATAGAGTGCCGGAAAATGAGTCCCCCAGGCTGGAAGGTATTCAAGAAATGACTGGGGAAGGATTGCCTCGTCAAAGTAGGGTTGACCTTGATGGGAATGGAGTCAAACCCCTGGGACCTCCCTTTGCTGATGTGGTGCTACTCAAAATGAGAGGAAATACAGTGGCTTCAACAATGGGCTCAAACAGAAAAAGATTGTGTGCATGGCACAGGGCTGGGTGGGGTTTTGTTCTGTTATACTTAGGGTCGCTGTGAGTTGCACCTGACTCAATGGCACTTAACAAACAACGAAAGTTTTCTAGGAAATAAATTGCCCAAGCCCTACCCCCAATTACATAACTTCTCTGTAGCAAGTGACAGAATGTACACATGGGTGTCACGTGGTGCTTGTGTTCTCTTTTTGGTGCCCGGGTTAGGACTTTGTCCCGGGATCAAGATTCCCACCTGACTTAAGTCTCCTTATTCACCATACCCACGATGTCCAACTGAAACAACTCTTTTTTGAGGGGGCAAAAATAGCACATTGGCTAATGAGAGAAGAATTTGGATGCAATTCTGTGGAGGCTTACGATTTAAATAGTAAAATTTTGAAGGGTCACTTAATTTATTTAAAATGGAAATCTCAGCAAACTTCCTCTTGGAGAGAGAAAAGGAAAACCTGTTCAACAGGTTTAGCTTCATAGATGCCAGCATGGGACCATGATTGTGCAAACACACACACACACACACACACACACACACACACACACACACACACACTGCACCTCCTTCTCTTTCTCCATTCATTCCTATCAACTCGGTGAGAAGGATCATGTTTCTGAAGAGCGGTAACTCTGTCACGACGTCTGGATTATTTTATCCAGGGCTCAAGTTCTTCCCCCTCTTCCCCTAACTTTGTGGACAGCAGCACAGTCTTACCTGGCCCTGACTGCATGGGGTAGGGTTGTTGTTGTTAGGTGCCCTTGAGTCATATCCGACTCATAGGACCCTCATAGGGTTTTCAATGGTTGATTGTTTTGAGGTTGCCTCCAGAGTGGACTGCCACATCCTTCTCCCATTTTTGTTAAGCTGGGAATCAAACCGGGGACCTCAGAGACAGCAGAGCAGTGCTCTACCAACTGAGCTAAATCCCAGCGCATGGGGCGGGGGTGGAGATCTTATTATAAATGCAGGGGCTGGGCCCTTCCTTATAAAAAAACCTTCAGGCTGACTCTCTCGGAGTGGGGTCAAAAACCCTATTTTCAAACAAGATTCCCACGTGGTTCTTATGCACAATCCAGTTTGGTAAATGCTGCCAGGAAAATCACAAACAAATTGGCTCATTGTGAAAATAAGAAAGAAACTCAGACCCCAGGCCTTGACTTCAGCCTCATATTCATCATTTACCTCAGCAATTATGGCTCCAGTCTTCCCCGCCATCCGCCATCAACCTAAGGCCAAGGAGAAGAAATGCACAAAGCTGATTAAATGTGAAACAACAAAATGCAAGAGATAAAGACCTAAGTAATAAAAGCTATAATATCGAAAGTAGCTTTTAAAACTCCCCTCAGTGACTCAAAGACACCCATCCCTCATTCCCTACAGGGTGACTGTGATTCAGATAACAGATATCATTGCCTTTCAACTAGAAATTCTCCAAAATGTTCAACTTCTTTAGCACTGCCATGATGGCCAAAAAGTTTCACATTTTAGATTTTTCAGATTAGAAATGTTCAACCATCTGTCTAGGCAAATATTCCAAAATCAGAAAAAGTCCGAATCTGAAACACCTCTGGTCCTAGACATTTCAGAAAGGGAGGCGGACCCTGTATTTTAACAAAGATGCTGACCTAGTAGAACCGTGCAGAAGTGTGAGAACAGCAAAGTAAAGCCACATAAAGCGAAATGAAAGTCACAGTGAGACCCCTGTGCCTTGGCGCACGCCTGTGATCCCAGCAACTTGGGAGGCTGAGGCAGGAGGATCGCAAGTTGGAGGCCGGAGGCAGCCTGTATAACTTAGCGAGACTTTGTCTCAAAATAAAAAAATGAAAAAGAGGCTGTGGTTGCAGCTCAGTGGTGGAGCACTTTCCTCACGTGCACAATCCCTGGGTTCAACTTCCCAGTACAGAAAAGAAGAAAGGCGAAAATGCGGGGTTTGTCTTCAAAATATAAAAAGTGTGCTTAGCCCTCTGCCACCCCAGTACTAGGGCACTAAACCTGGGGCCTGGTACATGCAAGGCAAGTGCTCTACCATGGATCCACACCCCAGCCTTTTAGAATTTTTATTTATTTACCTATTTTTACTTCGAGGCAGGGTTCTCGCTAAGCTGTGGAGGCCGCCTCTGGCCTTGAACTTGCAATCTTCTGCTTTAACCTTTTGAGTCACTGGGATTACAGGCATGTAGTCAGCTGTAGGGCTGGGATTTAGCTCAGTTGGTAGAGTGCTGCGCTGCAGTCTCTGAGAACCCGAGTTCAATTCCCAGCACCGCAAAAATGGGAGAAGGGCCTAGCAATCCACTCCTAAGGCAATCCCAAAACAGCCAGCTATTGAAAACCCTACGAGGGTTGCTATGAGTCAGATACCGACTTGACAGCACCTAACAACAACAATCAGCTGTAAGTCTGCTTTATTAATGTGTGGATTGACCGTAATTACTAATAAATGTGCATACACAAACACAGCTGAAAATGTTTTATTGATGAGAATGCATAATTCAACATGTTTGGAAATGGGGTGTGGTGGCACGTGCCTGTGACCCCAGCACGTGGGAGGCTGAGGCAGGAGGATCGCCAGCTCAAGGCCAGCCTGGGCTACGGAGTGAGACTTTGTCTCAATAAACCTAAAGAAATGAATAGTCTGGAGAACATTGCTCTATTTCCTTCTTTCAGGACCTCGACAGTTGAGACCAATTTGTGCAATAAAACAAAATTATAATGTGGTACAAATAAATGGTCATCCATGACCACTCTTCCAAGATGCTTGTTTGGTAATGGAGGCCAATAATTAAACCAAAGGAATTCATTTCTAGTAGTAACTTCCAGATTCCTGTTGACAGGTCAATGAGGTGTTAGAATACAGAAGCATTTTGTAGTACAATGATATTCAATAAGAAACTTCTAGTAATTCCTTTATTTATTTATTTATTTATTTATTTATTTTTTGGTGGTACTGGGGGTTGAACCCAGGGCCTGACGGTTGCATACTCCGCAAGTGCTGGACCACTGGGCTGCAGCCTTAGCCCATTTTTTTACTTTTTGAGACAGGGTCTCGCTAAGTTATGCAGACTGCCTCTGGTCTCGAACTTGTGATCCTCCTGACTCTGCCTCCCTAGCCGCCGGGATTACAGGCATGCACCACCATGCCCGGCTGCCATACATACTTCTAAAAAGAATCTACTGGAGGGCAACCAGCTGTCCTGGTTTCCCTGGGGCAGTTTCAGTGTTAACACTGCACATCCCACATTCCAAGACACCTGTCAGTCCAAGGCAAGCTGGATGGCTGGTCATCCGAGGTCTGTGCTTCCCCATCAGGGAGCTGCCAGCCACAGGGGGCTGTTTGAATCTGATCTATAAAGATGGAATAAAATAAAAACCTAAGTTCCTCAGTTGCAGTCCCTACATTTCAAGAGCTCCTTGACGACATGGGGGCTGGGGTTTAGCTCAGTGGGTAGAGTGCTGCTCTGCTCTCTCTGAGGACCCGGGTTCAATCCCCAGCACTGCAAAAATGGGAGAAGAATGTGGCAGCCTACTCCCAAAAGAATCCCAAAATAGCCATTGAAAACCCTACGAGGGTCACTAGGGTTGGACCTGACTGGAAGGCACCAAACAGCAACAGGATGGCAGCCTGTGGCTAGGGACTACTGTACTGGATGACACAGAAATAAAATTCCCACCAGAGAACAGAAGGTTCTGTTGGGTAGTGCTGAGCCTGCAGGGTATCTACTGAAAGTTCCCCGAACTGGCATCCTTTAAAACAGTGCCCTAATCAAACGATGTTAGCTCAGTGGGTAGAGCGCTGCGCTGCAGTCTCTGAGGCCCCAAGTTCAATTCCCAGCACCACAAAAATGGGAGAAGGGCCTGGCAACCCACTCCCAAGGCAATCCCGAAGCACTCAGCCATTGAAAACCCTATGAGGGTCACTATGACTCGGATACCCACTCAACGGCACCTAACAACAACGACAATCAAATGATGAGCCAGCTCAGGCAATGCAGCTGCTACCTCGATGCACTCTCAGAGTCCGGCTGAGTCAGCAAAGCTACAGTGGAAGCTTTTGTTTTTTAAAGTTTGCACTAAGCTTCTGTCTACAGCTGTAGCACCCTTGGCGTCCGATCCCATCAGATCTCAGAAGCTACACAGGGGCGGATCTGGTTAGTCCTTGGATGGGAAACCGCCTGGGAACACCAGGTTCTGTAGGCTTGGGAGAAGAACCTGGGGGGAACCCACTTCCAAAAATCAATCAGCCATCAAAACCCCTATGAATAGCACAGAAGCATGATAGCAGTGTTTTGCCTGTTGTTCATAGGGTCGCTATGAATCAGACCTGATTCAACAGCCCTAACAACAACAGCAATTAAGCTTCTGGGTCTATGCTCTCAATTTGGTTGTTGTTGTTACGTGCTGTCAAGTTGAGTCCAACTCATAGCGACCCTATGTACAACAGAACGAAATACTCCCTGACGCTGTGCCAGGCACACGATCTTTTTTATGTATAAGCCCATTGTTGCAGCTACTGTGTCAATCCATCCTTTTTTCTGTTGACCTGCCTTTCTTCCAAACATGATGTCCTATTTATAAATACTCATTGGCCTTTAGTGCAAATGGGGACTTTGTATGGGAAACACTTACCATACTATATAAACAAGAAAGGACAATTTGGCCCCTTTTAAATTGTTTCCCAGGGGCATGAGGTTCACATTAGGTTTGCTCCCATTTATAATTTCTACCTTGCTGTATGGCACAGCAGAGACGCCAGCTGGATCTGGCTGAGTTAGAGCTGAAGGGGACCTCCGTGGGGGAGCCACCTTGGGAAGGGATGACTGGTAAGTCCACGTGTTCCTACCCCAGGCATTGGTTGAATGGAAGCTATAGAGTGGTCAGGAGTCAGAGGCAGCAGCACTGCGTCCACAGCCTCTTCTCCCGAGGCAAAGGAGCTTCAGAACCAGAGACAGACCCAAACTGCCTGTTTGAAGGTTCCTTGCCGAAAGATCTAGTTGTGAGCAAAGGGATTTATTCATTACCCAGGGCGTTCTTGAACACCTGTAAAGTCCCTGCTCCTCAGTCACTCACAGTCTAGTCAGGAGTCCAACCCAATTACTGAGTTTTGAAATACAATGTAACAAGTGACGATTTGTGAAGATGGTGGTGGTCCTGGCAATAACTAACATTGATTGAGAGCTTTCTAAGTGGCAAACTGTTCTAAGCATCTCACGTGGAAAAACCCAAGACAATACTTTGGGAACATAGATACTGGAAGGATCCTCAGGTGAAAGCATGGCATTGATGTTTCAAGATGTCTAAGAAGTTTGTTGTTGTTGTTAGGTGCCATTGAGTCCATGTCAGACTCATAGCGACACTATGTACAACCGATGAAACACTATTGTCAGTGCTTCTCTGCTATTCATGGGGTTTTCAATGGTGGATTGATTTTTGGGAGTGGGTTGCCAGGTCCTTCTCCCAAGCCTATAGCACCTGGTGTTCCCAGGCAGTCTCCCATCCAAGGACTAACCAGACCCAACCCTGCTTAGCTTCCGAGATCTGATGGGATCGGATGCCACAGGGCTACGGCTGCAGCTAAGAAGTTTAGCATTTAGATAAAACAAAACCCTCATGAATTATTTGAAGAGAAAGTAGACTAGAGCAATGTAGATAGAAGATTTTAGTTTTTTAAAAAATAAAATTTTATTTTGGAAAAACATAGGTTTTTGGAACGGCTGCCGAGATGGTGGGAAGAGTCCCTGTGGGGTGACGGGTTTTTGAGTGAGATTACAATGGCGTCACATCCCAGTCCTGCCATTTACTCATCGTGTGTCCTTGACAAGCTGTTCTTTAACCCTCATATCCATAGATATGGCTTCCTCAATTGTCAAATGGCGCAGTAATGCTCGCCTCAGAGTGCTATAGGAAAGAAAAAGGGAGAGAATATACAAAAAGCGCTCAGTACGTGCCGGTCCACTGGCATGCCTCATAAACATTAGTGATTATGTTCACTTGTATCAGTGGCATATTTGTTTTAAAAATTAATGAAAATCATACATAATTATAACTGGCACAGGTTTTTTTCTTCAACGGATCAGTTCCACTTCCTGCATTATTGCACTCCTTTACCCAGGCAGCTGGAGGCGCCCTTCGTTTCCACCTTCCCTCAAGCCAATCCGCCATCTTTCTGTCTCACCCTTTTCCATCCAACAGGGCAGGGAATGGAGTTGGGTATCCATTGTTTTGGTCATTCAGGTTATTTAATAGAAGTACCATGGACGGAGAGCAGGTTCAGCCACAAATGTATTTCTCAAGGTCCTGAGTACTGGGAAATCCCAGGTCAAAGTGCCAGCCTAGCAGGGTCTTGGTGAGGGCCATCTTCCTGGCCATGTCCTCACGTGGTAGAGAGAAAGGAAGCAAACTCTCGGGGTCTCTTCCTATAGGGGCACCAAGTCCCTCTTGAGATCTCTGTTCTCAAGGCTTAATTGCCTCTCAAAGGCCCTGTCCCCACATACCATGCCACTGGGGAATGCAATTTAAACCAGGGGTGGCCAACTTTTGGCTTCCTTGGGCCGCATCGAGGAAAGAGGAATGCTCTTGGGCTGCATGTAAATTATATAACATAGTCAGTGCATATAATTAGTAAGGGGAGGTTATGACGAAAATAAACATGAAAAAGCACCTGATGTTAAAAGGTTTTGTGGGGTTGCATTGCTAGCTGTGCCAAGCCACATGTGGCTCATGGGCCATGGGTTGGACCTGCCTGGTTTAAACATATTGATTTGGGGGAGAGAGACACATAGGGCAAGTCCACAGTACCCATCCAGATCGGTAAGCTGAAATGTTCTGTTCTGGTCTGTTTGGTGGGAGTTCACTGATGGGTAGCGCCCGCCCAGGAGCTCTGGGAACATGGACAGAGACTCTCTCTTCTCTGGGGCCAGTGAACAATCCACAATTCAGGTCCTGTTATCTCCCTGTCTGCAGCCATACCATTGTCATGTCAGATCCCATCAGATCTCAGAAGCTAAGTAGGATCAGGCCTGGTTAGTACTTGGATGGGAGACCGCCTGGGAAGACCAGGTGTTGTAGGCTTGGGAGACGGACCTGGCAACCCACTCCCATAAATAATCAGCCATTGGAAACCCTATGAACAGCAGAGAAGCACTGACAATAGTGTTTCGCCTGTTGTACACAGGGTCGCTATGAGTTGGACACTGACTCGACGGCACCTAACAACAATGAGAACAACGACAACAACATTATCTCGCTGTTGAGCTGCAGATGGGGATTGAGGAGTAGAGAAGTCTATAGGACCAAACAACTGTCATAGCTGCCCACTTTGCTTCCCTTTCTGTGATTACCAAGGTAATGGGGACCACGTCCTCTCTCCTCACACAGAAAGAACTCGCAGGACTCCCCACCTTCCGCAAGGTTTATTCAGTTCATGCACATCTTCCCCCATCATTATCTTAACAATCCCGCCTACTGCCTGATTTCTTGAGAAGAAAATTCCTCTAGCTAGACAATATTTGGGCTATGCATTCAAAATCAGTTTTCTGAAGCTTAAAATTTTGATAAATAATTGAGCACTATTGAATTTTTCCACATTTCCTTCTGGTTCCCCAAAGATACTTCTGATGATTATTTAGCCTGTAGCCATAGCCCTGTGGCATCCGATCCCATTGGATCTCAGAAGCTAAGCAGGGTCAGGCCTGGTTAGTCTTTGGATGGGAGACTGCCTGGGAACACCAGGTGCTGCAGGCTTGGGAGACAGACTTGGAAGCCCACTCCCCCAAATCAATCAGCCATTGAAAACCCTATGGACAGCAGAGAAGCACTGACAATAGTGTTTCAACCTGTTGTACATAGGGTCACTATGAGTCTGATACTAACTGGATGGCACCTAAAAACAACGACGATTATTTAGCTTTTTCCTTGACTAAAACTGAAATATCAACTCAACACTGAGTGTTAGCTGTTCTCTGTACCTCCTCCCTTGTTTCCATGAACCTAACACACACACACACACACACACACACACACACGCCTGCCCACCCACACATCTATGCTGTCAAAGAGAGTTGATGATAGTTCAGGACTTCAGGTCAATTTCAGCTACCCTTTCGAATTCCTAAGAAATTTAGCAGGGGATCTTGGGAAATTCTGGGTCAGCCCAGTCTTCATGGAAAGCCCCTGGTTGAGAGGAAAGACTTTTCTTCAGCTTGAAAGCTAATGTTGGGCTTCGGGCAGCTGTGAAATACGCCTGGAAATTGTTCTCACCAAACATTTTCTGGAAAGAAGTCAGGCTGCTAGCAGGAGAGGGTCTGGGGACAGATTTTGCACCTCTGTCCTGCTGTTCTCTGAAGACATGCTGCACATGCTCTCACAAACATTCTTCCCAGCCATGGGGCCCTTGTTCTGGGCCACGCAGGCATTTGGGCCAGGTGGTGGCTGTCAGGACGAAGGTTCTGTGAGTTTTTCCTATCAGACCACCTCATGCTTGTTGAGCACTGACTTCTTTCCGGGCTCTGTCCATAGCACCTACGTGCACCGCCTTGGCCAATCTGCACAGCAATGTGATGACTTGTATTACTGTCCCCTTCTTACAGTTGGGGGCTGGGATTTAGCTCAGTTGGTAGAGCACTGCTCTGTAGTCTCTGAGGTCCTGGGTTCAATTCCTAGCACCATAAAAAATGGGAGAAGGACCTGGCAATCCACTCCCAAGGCAATCCCAAAACAATCAGCCACTGAAAACCCTATGAGGGTCGCTATGAGTCAGACATGACGCGATGGCACCTAACAACATCTTACAGTTGAGGACATCAACGCAAAGTCTCTCTAACTCCCTCATGGCCACACCGGTGGGAAGAAAAGCACTGAAGATTTGAAGCAGGGAAACTGCCTTTGGAGCATATGATGTCGACCACGTGTGAAGATGGCATGCTTCTGTTCACACGCGGGGACCCCCTTTTTCAGAAGCCACTGTTCAGCTGCAGGCCAGCAGGTTCACCAAACTAACAGAAAGCAATGTGGGAGCCCCTTGATGTTTGCATGTAGAAGCTTACAAACACTTCCTCAGTTCTCTCTCTCCCTCTCTCTCTCTCTCCTCTCTCTCAGGATCCTGACATGGATATCCCTAGTGGTAGACACAGAACTTTGAACAACAGCAGCACCAGGCCTGAGGGGTAGATGTCCTTAAATGGACACTTGGCCTGGTGCATTACCTCTTAGCTGCTGAGCTCATGGTCACTTTGGAAGGACAGCCAGACTGGTAGAAACAGGAATGCCCATACCAACTCCACTAAAAAGCCAAATACCCTGTATAAACCCTTTTTATGGTTGTTTTGCTACCACAGTGGTGGGGAAGGTGTCTTTGGAAATAGAGCCATGAATGATGTTGCTGAATACAGTGGAGTAATAACTGATTCCTACCCGTACCACTGTGGTGTCTGATCCCATCAGATCTCGGGAGCTAAGCAGGGTCGGGCCTGGTTAGTCCTTGGATGGGAGACTACCTGGGAACACCAGGTGCTGTAGGCTTGGGAGAAGGACCCGGCAACCCACTCCCAGAAAACAATCCACCATTGAAAACCCTGTGAATAGCAGAGAAGCACTGACAATAGTGTTTCACCTGTTGTATGAAGGATTCCTATGAGTCTGACACCAATTCGATGGCACTTAACAACATCATAATATAAATAAAAGTCAGGACCTCAGAAATTCAATTGAGTTCATTGGCAAAGAAGCCTTACCAGAGGACAGCCTTGAAGATGAGGCTCTGCTTCCTCTACTCCCCATGTAAGCCTTTTCCTAGTCATTCTCAATGACTCTGTCTTCAGACATGAACAGAGAAGAGGGTAAGGCAGAATGTCACCATAAAGAATTTCGACATCTTTCAGGACAATGTATACAAGGGGCTGGCCAGGAGAAGTTGCTCTAACCAGCTGATAACCAGTTGTACTTCTATTCCGGGAATTCACAGTCTGCAAGCACCCTTACCTTCAGCAGATCATGTTTCAAAGAAATCTACTTTTGTTAAAGGTAAGAAAGAGAGGCTGATTTTATTTTATGTGATTTATTTGGGGCACCAATAAAATTAGAATCACTTTAAGTAATCAAAGACACCATGAGTGCTCTAGAGGAGATTGGTGGCAAATACTTAGTGACCATGGATGGACCTCCATCAACCAGATAATGCGAAGCAATCCCAGAGGAATAATTAATATGCAGTAACTTAGTCCTGACGGCAAGGCAGAAAATGCCGAAAGGGGCCAACAGCTGGGATGTTCCACTTTAGCTATTTTGTAAGTAAGTGTTTTATGAGGTTTCATTTTCATACAGCCTGAGGATGACATTTTTATTCGCAGAGCAGTAAACAACTTACCAGCACAGCTCCCTTTGACCAAATGAGTATGAATAATGCTGTAAAGAATAGACAGGCAGGCAGCTTGGTTGTCTCTTCTTCTCCTTCTTCCTATTCCCCCCTCCACTGCTGCCGCTGCCTCCTCCTCCTCCTCCTCCTCCTCCTCTTCCTCCTCCATCTCCTCCTCCTCTTCTTCTTCTTCTTCCTCTTCTTCTTTTGTAAGGGGATTTTTAAAAGCACAGCAACCTTTCAATTGTTTATTTGAAATACTGCCCTAGTTTCCAGGCAAAAACTTTCAAAAGGTCATGTGGTTATCATTTCAGAAATTGAGAAATAAGACCTATGAGCAAGCAAAAAAAAAAAAAAAAGGATGTATCTGATAATGAGCTGGCATATGTTAAAGCTGTATTTAAGTGTACATGTGTAATTCTAGAAGGCTTTCACTTTGAAATGTGAGCGCTCTAATTCCTAAATAAAGGCCACTTGTTTGTCGAGGGCTAGGTGAATCTCTGAGCTGGGTCACACAGTAAGTTGAATCCTCCTCCCTGATTGCACGTATGGGCAGATGTAGAAACGAACCAGTGCAGCTTTTCCTCTCCTGGGGACCTTAAAGGGCATCCAGAAGCTTGGGGAAGAGTCCAGCCCTGCTCCTTACAGAATCATGCCCTACCCCACCCTACAGCCACTGAATTCTTCTGGCTTCTGGGAAGCAGTGGTTCTCAGCTGGGAGTCATTTTCTCCCCAGAGGACTTTTGGTAATGTCTGGATACATTATTGGTTGTCACACTGGGAGTCCCAGTTGCCCCAGACAAATGAGGCAAATCAAAAAATCAAAGAATATAAGCACAAAAAATTAAATTGTCATCAGAACTATTGCCTACAGAAGTCAGTCCCGGATCCATGTGTCAAAACCTAACAGAGCTGACAGCTAAAATAAAAGATTTGAATATGACTTAGAGTCTCCTGAGAGAATAATGAAACTAGTGAGAATATAATTGGAGCATGGTAGTCATGCCAAGAACCAGGAAAAATCACATCTTGAATGAAAAAAAGTCAATCAGCTAATGCAACACAGAGATGGGTCTGATATTGGAGTTATCGGACAAAGATTTTAAGACAAATATTATTTTAAAAAGCTTCAGTGAGCAATTACAAAGTCTCTTGAAACAAATTAAAACAAAAAGAATCAACAAACAAATCAAAGTTACTCAGAAAGAACCAGTGGAAATTGCAGAACTAAAAAATATAATAACAGAAATAAAAACTCACTGGGTGAGTACAATAGTAGAATGCAAATGACAGAGGACAGAATCAAAGAACTTCAAGACACATCAGTGGAATTTACCTGGCCTGAAACCAGAGAGAAAAATGACTGGGAAAATAGGACAATCAGAGGGCTGTCAGACACTAACAAAAGATTTGTAAACTTTTATCACTGGGGCTCCACAAGGAGAAGAGGAAGGGTGGGGTTGAAGGAGTAGTTGAAAAAACATAATGGTGGAGACTTCCCAAGGAGATGAAAGGCATAAACCTACAAACTTAAGAAACTGAAAAGCCTTCAGGTACAATAACGCCAAAGGAACCCATATCTCAGCACATCATAATTAAACTTCTGAAAACTCTAGGTGATGTCTTGAAACCAGCTGAATAAATATGACAGAGTGACCTCAGGAAGCACCAGCTCCAATAGCTGCACGTTTACAGTCTAAAATCACGAGGGCTTAAGAGGAATGATAGAACCTGTAACAAAGCTGAAAGGACAGTCAAGCATGGATTCTTCACTTTAGAAAACCACTCTTCAGAAATGAAAGGTAAACAGAGGCACCCTCAGATGAGAGAAAATGGAAAAGATTATTGCTAGCAGATCTACCATTAAACAACAGCCAGAAGAGCCAGGGGTGGTGATGCATGCCTGTAATCTGAACACTTTGGAGGCTGAGGCAGGGGGATCACGAATCAGAGGCCCGGCTGGACTACGTGGCAGGCGTGAGGCTGACCTGGGTTACATAGTGAGACCCCATCTCCAAAGAGGCAGGGGTGTGGGGCGAAAGAAGGGGAGAAGAACCAAAGGAAGCAATGCAAACTGAAAGCCAATGATCAAAGAAGAAAACTTGAAGCATTCGGAAAACAGAGGAACAGAGTGAAAGGCAAAAATATGGTCCATAGGATAGGCTAACCCTCCCCTGAGTTTTATAAATCATAACTCATAATTATAAAGTTATACCACTGAGACTCAAGACTATGATTTAAAAGTAGGAAGAGTAAAGCAGTTAAGGTGTCCATACATCATTTGAAGTAGAAAAGTTTTAACATGAATTGAATTTAATAAGTTATGCATACCTTGATCAACCACTCAGAAAATTACACACAGCAACACTCCACAAATTCTATAAATTAATCCAGATGGAGTCCTAAAAAGTATTCAAGTTACACACAGGAAGCCAAGGAGGGAGTTCTAAGAGGAATCAAAGTGCAATCAAATAAAATGGAAGACTTGAGTCCTAACATATCAACAACTGCCTTAAAAATATTGTTGTTAGGTGCTGTCAAGTTAGGTCTGACTCATAGCCACCCTGTGTACCACAGAACAAAATACTACCCAACTCTGTGCCATGCCCAGTACTATTGTCAGTGCTTCTCTGCTATACCTAGGGTTTTTGATGACTGATTTTTCAGAAGTGGGCTACCAAGTCTTTCTCTCTATGCTTTAGCATCCAGTATTCCCAGGTGGTCTCCCATCCAAGTATTAACAAGGCCTGATCATGTTTAGCTTCTGAGATCTGACAAGATCAGATACCAGGGTGGTACGGCTGTAGGCACCTTAAAGTTGTTGTTGTTGTTAGGTGTCATCAAGTCAGGTCTGACTCACAGCAACCCTATGTACAAAACAAGGAAACACTTTGTGACATTGTGCCATGCCTGGCACTATGTCAGTGCTGGTCTGCTATTCATAGGGTTTTCAATGGCTAATTGTTTCAGGATTGTTTCAGGAGTAGGTTGCCAGGTCCTTCTCCCATTTTTTGTGGTGCTGGGGATCAAACCTGGGGCCACAGAGAGTGCAGAATGGCAGTCTACCAACTGAGCTAAACCCCAGCCCCACCTCAAAGACAGGTGATCTAAATACACCAACTATAAGGCAGATACTGGCAGAGTGGTCAGAAAACCAAACCAAAACAAAAAGAACACAGTTCCACCATGTGCCGTATAGGAGAAGTCCATTTTAATTTTAACAAAATAGGTAGGTTGACAGTAAAAAGATTAAAAATATGTACCATGTAAGCTTTTTTTTTTAAAAGTATATTAATATCAGATAAAGTAGACTTATATGAGCAAAGAAACTTATGAGGTGCATTATATCCTGGCCAATCCACAGGAAAAATATAGCAATCCTAAAGGTGTAGGCACCAAACAACAGAGCCTCAAAATACATAGAGCAAAAGCTAATAAACTGAAAGGAGAAATAGACTGGTCTATAGTGTTTTTTTTTTTTAACTGACTTCAACATCCCACTTTCAGCAAATGATTGAAATATTAGATAGGCAATCAGCAAAGTTCAATTAATGTATATGAGTACTGCGCTGCAGTCTCTGAGGTCCTGAGTTCAATTCCCAGCACTGCAAAAATGGGAGGACCTGGCAATCCACTCCCAAGGCAATCCCGAAACACTCAGCCATTGAAAACCCTACGAGGGTCACTATGAGTCAGATACCGACTCGACGGGACCTAACAACAACAACAACAACAACATATATATATTTGTATACATATATATACAAATGTATATACATGTATATACATTTACATATATATGTATATATATGTACATATGCACATATATACACATATACATACATATATATATATTTCTATGTGGACTACTAACACAACCAGGCCCTGTCAGGCATGGTGGGACATGCTTGTAATCCCAGTAACTCAGGAGGTAGAGGCAGGAGGATCACAAGTTCTAGGCCAGAGGCAGCCTGTGTAACTTAGCAAGACCCTGTCTCAAGATAAAAAGAAAAATCTTAAGATGGAGCTAGGGGTGCGGCTCCGCTCAATGGTGGAATGCTTGCAAAGTACAAGCAAGGTTCCGAGTTGGGCCCCCCAGTATTGAAAAAAAAACCAAAACCATAACAAAAACAAAACCCAAAGGCCCCAAACAATAACCAAAAACACAAAAAACAAACCATAAACCAAAAACCAAAAACCAAAACAACTAAACAAACAAACAAAACCAAAGGGGGGTGGTGGGGGCACAGGCCTAACTGCCTCTTCTTGGGATGAGTTTCCCAGGAAAGCAGGAACTCACACACATTTTAAAATCTTGAAAATGAAATGTGTGATTTGGCCAGCATTGAACATACTTCTTAATTTTAATGATTAATTCAGGACATCAAAATCTCTTTTAAATATCTGAGTTAGGAGAAAAGATATGCATTTCTGATTTTCAGGGTATGTGAAAAATGTGAAATCTCATGGTCTAAAGAAGTCACTGCTAGGCAGAGCGCTCCTTTTGGTAACTTCATCAGATCTCACCCAACCAAGCAGCACAGGAGGCAACTAGTGCAAGAAAAATTCACTTCAACATTTTGGATACAGACAAGGGTAATTGAAGCAATAGTGCAAGTTCACTAGAGGGTTGTTCCCTTGCGTTCATAGCAGTATGGCTTCTGGCAAGCCCCTGAATCTCTCTGGGCTTTCATTTGCTCCTACGAAAGATGAAGAGGTTGAAGTAACTGACCTCAAGTCGTTTTTTTCTGGCCTAATTTCTTTAAAAAAAAAAAAAAAAGTGAGTCAACTTCATGCTTGCAAACAGGAAGAGGTCTTTGGCCTTTCGATTAAAAAAGCACCTTCCTATCCACGGACAGCCCTGCTCTTCTGAGTTGGTCTAAGGTCACCACAGAAGCCTGCAGCTGGCTGTGAAGGAGAAGCTGATGGCAGGGAGGAAGGCAGATCTGACGCAGTGGGCCCCATGCAGCAGGCAAAGTGGTGGTTGGAGAAAATTGTAGCCGACTTAATGAAGAACAGCAATAACAGCGCAACCCAAACAAGTTCCAGCAGCTTTCAACGTTAGCTTCGTCTGCTGGCTGGAACCCACACGAGTGCTCATTGGACTTCAGATAGGGGCCTTCCTAAAACCTCCAGTTTTTTTTTTTTTTTTTTTTTTCAGTACTGGGGGTTGAACCCAGAGCCTCAGGCTTGCATGCTTTGCAAGTGCTGGACCACTGAGCTGCACCACCAGCCCTTTTTACTTTTTAAGACAGGGTCTCATTAAGTTACGCAGACTGCCTCTGGTCTCGAACTTGCGATCCTCCTGCCTCTGTCTCCTGAGCTGCTGGGACTACAGGCGTGCACCACCCTGCCTGGCTCAAACCTCCAGTTTTTAAAAAGCAAGGCAGCCACAGGGGCCTCTGAGAAAAAACAAATGCTCTTGGATGGGCCCCAAATAACCCAACAGGTGAAGCATTTCATTCTAACTCTGTTCTTAGCCACACATCCAGCAAATGCACAAGGGACCCTGTTGTTGTTGCTGTTGTTGTTAGGTGCCATCAAGTCGTGTCCAACTCATAGTGACCCTCAGAGGGTTTCAATGGCTGACTGTTTCAGGATTGCCTTGGAAGTGGATCGCCATGTCCTTGTCCCATTTTTGCAGTGCTGGGAATCGAACCCGGAACCTCAGAGACAGCAGAGTGGCGCTCTACCAACTGAGCTAAATCCCAGCCACAAGGGATCCTAGGGATGGAAAATCCCCTGGAAGAGACATCCTCATCTCCTTTCAACCATGATGTCAGCTGGGCACCACCCACAATTATTCCCAGAATCATCCACCATTCACGGGGGGAGAGGCACTGCAGAAGGCGGTGGTGGTGATATTGTTTTGGTTGTTGTCAAGTGCCGTCAAGTCGTGTCTGACTCATAGCGACCCTCATAGGGTTTTCAATGGCTGACTGTTTTGGTATTGCCTCGGGAGTAGATTGCCACATCCTTCTCCCATTTTTGTGGTGCTGGGAATCGAACTCAGGACCTCAGAGACTGTAGAGCGGTGCCCTACCAACTGAGCTAAATCCCAGCCCTTGATATTGTTGTTAGGGGAATACAAACAGCAGCGGATGATGGGGGCGTAACCATCAAGAAGCCAAGAGTAAGAGATCTGCAGGTATAGCAAGAGCACCCGGGTGCCAGAATTGATCCCTACACACAGTGAGTCCTTGTGAGCATCTGGAGTTCACCTGCTACTGTGGGCAGTGCCTCATCAGGGGGCTTAATGAGGACCCCATGATGGCGAGACTTAATGAGCTCCTGAGGCTGTAGAAATACAGACCAGCTCTCCAGGGAATGGGCTGGGATTTAGCTCAGTGGGTAGAGCGCTGCACTGCAGTCTCTGAGGTCCCGAGTTCAATTCCCAGCACCACAAAAAACCTGCCAATCCACTCCCAAGGCAATCCCAAACCAGTCAGCCATTGAAAACCCTACGAGGGTCACTATGAGTTATATACCGACTCGATGGCACCGATCAACAACTCCAGGGAATAGCCAGTTCCAAAAGTCTCACAAGGAGGTGGAGTAAGGACGATCCTGCCAGGGTTAAGATTTTGGGGTGCACGGGTTGGTTGTTTGCTTAGCAGGGCCCTGGCCTCTGAGCTACGAGGAAGCAGTCCTCGCTCTGCCTTTGCACAGTAACCTCAGGGACCTCACAGCCCCGCTCCCTTCTTTGCACTGTGCTCACCCCCTGCAGCCGCCACCAGCAAAGGTGTCCCAGACCCTCCACTATGGCAGACACCATGGGATGTGGGGTGGGGTGGGGGTCTGTGTGGGCTCAGGACTTCCCTCCAGCCTCAGGGACCAGCCCTCGCCAGCTGCCCCTTTAGCTCAGTTCATGTCTTGGTTCAGGGAAGTAAAATAATTCTTCATTTGGATTCCCTGAGCTTAAGGAATCAACCTCCGTGAAGCTGATGGCTGGGCAGCCCCAGGTCACACCGCCTGGAGAGGCTCTGCCTCAAGCCCAGGTTCCCTGATGGCCTCTGGTGGCCGTGACTACACCATTCAGAGACATCACTCAGCTTCATCTTCTGAATGGAGTCTGGAGTTTCCTCCGATTTCCTCAACACGTTCATGCTCAGCTTGATCTTCTGCATGATTAAAATGGCAATAATTATTTAGGCACCATTAGTGTTTTATGCGTACCGCTGTTATAGTACTTGTCACACTGTGGTGACATTTTTGATGTACATACTTGTCTTCTCTGTGTGGCTTTGAGTTCCTCCAGACTTAGGCTATGACTTATCTCATCTTAGTATCCCACCTCCCCCCACGACCCAAAAATAAAGCACTCTGAACGTTGTTGTTAGGTGCTGTCGAGTCAGTATCAGACTCATAGTGACCCTATGTACAACATGTGAAACACTATTGTCAGTGCTTCTCTGCTATTCATAGGGTTTTGCGATTGATTTTTGGGAGTGCGCTGCTGGGTCCTTCTCTCAAGCCTACAGCACCTGGTGTTCCCAGGTGTCTCTCATCCAAGGACAAACCAGGCCTGACTCTGCTTAGCTTCTGAGATCTGACGGGATTGGACGGCCGAGGGCTACGGCTGCGCGCTGTCAAAGTACTAGCTGGCATTATTGTTTGCAATTTCAGCCTAGGCCATGGAGTTTTGTGTGGGGTATTAGTGTCCCTCATGTTCTGGATCACTCTGTCCTTTGGGGTAGGAACAGATCATAGCAGCTCATTCCCAAACTCCTATGGTGCAATCCTAACTCCCAAGGCTCGGTGTGAGGAGGTGGAGGCACTGGGGACGTGGGTAGGTCACGAAGGCAGAGTCCTCATAGATGAGATTCTTACTGTCCTCAAAGAGGCCCCAAGGAGCTTGCTTGCCCCTTTCTCCGTTCGAAGACAGTGGAGAAGGTGCCATCTGCGAACTCCAAAGCAGACCCTCCCGGACACGGAATCTGCCAGCACCTCGATCTGGTCCACAGCTGTGGGAGTGAACTTCTGTCTCTGAGCCTCACAGTGTGGCGTTCGTTACAGCAGCCCCAAGGCACCGAGACACGGTTAAGAAGCGGGTTTCAGCGGCTGGCTCAGTGCTGCTTGGCACCCTCCGCACTTCCTGGCCGTGGGAGTCTGCTGCCTTTAGGTGGATTTGTTTTGACTCTTCTTTCGGCCTCCTCTCCCCGCTGCAGTTCTTCCTCCCTCTTCCTTCAGCCCTGGTGAAATCATCAATGGCACCAACCGCAGGCTTACATAACTGTGTTGAGAGCGTTTCTCCAGGGAATTTGCTCACCCGCTGAGTCGGTTGCCTGGGGAAACAGGCGGTGATGTCACAAGGCATCACACTTCCAGTCCCCTCAGGCCCCCTCTGCTGAGGCTGAGGCAGGGCCCAGTTCTGCGCTGCCCAGCCCAGCTATGCCCTGTCCCCTCCAGGGTGGCGCAGAGGCCCTGACTTCCTCCCAGCAATGCCTGCGCTCAGGTAGGTAGGGGTCCTGGCTGCAGATGTCTTCCTGTGCTGCTTCCGTCTGGACTCAGAAATGTGCACGCAAATGGAGTGTCTGAGCCCTTAATCCTCCAGGGTAAAGGTAGAAAAATAAGAAGGGAGGTGGCATGGGAGGGAGAGAAGCCCTTGGGCTAGTTCCCCGGACAATCAAAAGCTGTTTCAAACTTTATAGGGCCTTGGAGATCTCAGGAGCAAAATTAGAACCCTCTTTTCCTTTCTGCTTACTTTTTTTTTTCATGCCCTACACACGCTCAGGCCTCCACCTCCTGGTTTATCAGCCTGCTTCTCATTCTGTCAAGAGATGCCATTGCACCTCCCCTTTCCACCCAACTGGACAGAGAATGGAGTCATGACTTTTTTTTAATTGGATTTGTGGGAATTCCAGAATAAGGTTGTTTAACCCTGCCACCACCCCAGTGCAAAGTGCGACTCTTGCCTCCCACCAGCTTCAAAGCCTAATGTTGAATTAGGGAAATCTTCAGATTCTCTGTCATTGTCACAATGCTTGTTGTTGTTGTTGTTGTTAGGTGCCATCGAGTCGGTATCCAACTCATAGCAACCCTCATAGGGTTTTCAATGGCTGACTGTTTTGGGATTGCCTTGGGAGTGGATTGCCAGGCCCTTCTCCCATTTTTGCGGTGCTGGGAATTGAACCCGGGACCTCAGAGACTGCAGCGCAGCACTCTACCCACTGAGCTAAATCCCAGCCCATGTCACAATGCAGGTATCAGAAAACCAGCCATAATCCATTCTCCCAAGCTTATCAGGAAAAGAACCTAAGAGAGGAAGAGAATCCAGCCCAAGGTGGAACTCTCAGGCCCAGAGGGGTGTTTTACAGCTCTCCAGGCTGCCTAGGACTCCAGCTGTGACCCACAGGACACCAGAAGGGAGAGGCTCAAGACATTCACAGTGCACTGGGCAAAGGCCGCCATGACGAAGACATCTACGTGCATATACCACTTCCTTGTTTTGAACTGGTATATTTTCCTCAATTATTACATCCCACAACATGGAAAGAATGAGGAGAAGATAAAGGTCTTTCCAGGGAGCAACCAATCGAAGTACTTGACACTTCTTAATCTGGTGAGTCTACATGGCCACATGGGAACCCCTTTATTTATCTGCAATATCAGTGCTTCTCCGCCTATCATCTTTGGATTTAACTGACTATAGATTTCCGTTATTTGTCATCTTTTTTCATTGTTGGTGTGTTTTGGCTTTCTCTATTATTTACCAATTTGCTCTGAGAAATCCAATTTGGAAGTTCTCCGTAGCTACTGGGCTGGCTAATTGTTAAATGCTCTTTTGGAAAGGATTTTGATGTGGAGCCCGACTAGGGGACCAAACTAATGGTTTGCCTACACGTGGAGGAGGGATTTTGAACCTTGCACAGCAAAGTCTGGGAAGAGAAGGCAGAATGGCGTATGTTGTGTAGGAAGTGTGATTTCCAACGGAGGAATAATGCCATTTTGCAGCACACACAGACTAACAGATTTATCTAAGAAAAGCAAACACATTTGGCCATGTTCAGCTCCCACTTCAAATTTTTATAGGCCCAAGCTCCATCCGAAAGGACAAATTACCCAACTGAATGGCAAATACACACTCTCTACTATTTAAAATCCCATCCTATAACTTCATCCCTTCTTCTTAACCTGGCTGACCACATGCTGATGAATGAACTGTGAATGAATGGGAGAGAAACAGTTTTAAAAAGCATCTGGGGAATATGTAAATAGAAAAATCTTTTGAGTTAAAAGCTAAAAGTGGAGCATCTTTGGGGGATGAGAATTAATGTTTTGAGGTGTTTGACTAACAGGGTGCCATATAAACATCTGATTTCAGAAAACGGACACAATACTCCTATCGTTAGGTGCCGTCGAGTCGGTATCCGACTCATAGCGACCCTACATGCAGCAGGCGAAACACTATTGTCAGTGCTTCTCTGCTGTTCACAGGGTTTTCAATGCTGGTTGGATTTTTGGGAGTGGGTTACCAGGTCTGTCTCCAAAGCCTACAGCACCTGGTGTTCCCAGGCGGTCTCCCATCCAAGGACTAACCCCGCTTGACCCTGCTTAGCTTCAGAGATCTGAAGGGATCAGATGCCACAGGGCTACGGCTGCAGGAATTCCTATCATGAGGAATCCTAATCCTTACTTGGCAAGCAGAGGGTGTACACAGTCAGAAAAAGATTTGAAATGCAGAAATGGAGGCAAACATGGAGAACATTCTGATTAAAGAGGTCTGAGGTGGATCTCCCATCCCTGGCCACTGGCTTGTCTCATGATTTTAGCCTGAAATTTGAGCTGCAAACACAGCTCCAGTGTGTTGGAAAATATCAAAGTGACTGCTTGTTTCAATCCCAGAGTTTTATGAAATGTATTTTTAAAATGCTTTCTTGGAACTGTCAGAGTACCATCGTTCTACAAAATGAGGTTTATGTTGCTATTGGCTTTATATTTTAAAAGGCCAGCTAAAGGGGTGTTCTACAGCCATACTGCTCTGCCATCCAATCGTATCTGATCTCAGAAGCTAAGGAGGGTTGGGCCTGGTTAGTCCTTGGATGGGAGACCACCTAGGAATACCAAGTGCTGCAGGCTTGGGAGAAGGACCTGGCAGCCCACTCCCAAAATAATTTGCTATTGAAAACCCTATGAACAGCAGAGAAGCACTGACAGTGCAGGGCATGGCACAGTGCCAGGAAATGTTTCATTCTGTTGTACATAGGGTTGCTATGAGTTGGACCCTACTCAATGGCACCTAACAACAAAGAGAGGGGTGTGTCTACAGCCAGGACTGATGTTCTAGGCAGATCCAAATTCTGGTATGGATGGTCTACCTCACATAATGTGGCTAAGAATAGATCTATCACCTATTCCCATAAATCTGACTTCTTAATTCTAGCTCACATACATACCCAAGAGCCTTCGTTTCCCCAAAGTGGGGAACTATTCTTATCTTCTCAGAGATACTATCATGTCTGGTGTTAATCCCATTTTTTTGCCTTCCTGAGTACTCAGCCACCAAGTCCCATTAGCTCTTCCTTTTTCTGGGTTCAGCTCTTCTTCCCCCACCTTTCTGCCTCTGCTCTTCCAGGCTCATGTTCATTTGTATATGGATGGGCATGTCCCCGTTTACGTCCTCTCTCTCTCCACAGCATCCCCCTACCACTCAAATTTCACATTCATCTTCCTGAAGCTCTGCTTTTGATTTGGCTTTGTTTTTTGTTAATATCATGACTTTTCTTTTCTGGTAGTGGGGAGTTGAACCCAGGGTCCCATGCATCCCCCTCGCCCAGTTTTTGCTTTGTGTGTTGAAACTGCATCTAGCCCTGAGTTTGCGATCCTCTAGCCTCTGCCTCCGGAGTCACTGGGGTGACAGGTGTTTGTCACCTGGGCATGACCTCTTTTAAAAGTATGACCTGCTTTAGAGACTTCAGTGGCTCTGTCCTGCCTTATGGAATCAATCTCAAATTTCTGTCTTAGCTCACCTGTGGGGCACATACCTCCCAGTAGGGCCCGGATGTTTGGATTGGAGGCGCTGCTGCACGCACAGATATCTAAACACAAGTCACTCGGGACCCTCTGGTGAGGGGCGCGGACTCCTGCAGCCCCTGGGAACACTGTGACAGGAGAAGGGGAGAAAGGAAAAGCCTAGGGAGCTTTTGCCTTTCGGGGACTGAAAGCATCTATTGTCTCTCTCTCTCTGCCCTGGCAAGGGCAGAGAGAAACCCAAAGAAGTTTTGCAGAGTCCCTTGTTCGGGAGCCACCTCTATGTGGGGTGAGCAGGAGAAAGGAAGAGGCCTTTCTCTCTCTTCCCTGAGAAGGGCAGGGAGGAGCCCAAGGAAGTGTTACAGACTGTTTGTAGCTCTTTCTGCTGCCTCAGGGGCAGCTGTGGCTCTTCTGCCTCTGGCGCTGGGACTGGAGACTGTCCTCACCTTCCGTCCCTAGGTGCTGGGCAAAGGGACTGTCCTCAGCTTGCTTGTAGTCCTTAAGAGCACTGTCTACTTGTCCTGGTCTTGGTTGTCATGAAGAGAGATGCTTCCCTGTTGCTGGTTGAATCCAGAGAGAGTTCTTTCTTCCGCCGTGGTCAGACGGAGAGAGTTCCTAACAGGAAGCTGGAAGCTGGAAGCTGGAAGCTAGCAGCACTCAGCAGCACCCAGCAGCAGCCACCTCACCACCACCACCAGCTCTCAGACGCAGAGTGAGCTTTGTTCATATAGCCCTTGGGTAACTAACTGCCTTAACTGCCTCAAGATAGCAATCAGGTGGGGGCATGAGGGGTTAGGTGCAACCAATTTAGGAGTGACATTCAAACAAAGAGTGAAACCAGATGTCACTCCTTGGGTAGTCAAGGGAGACCCTTGATTACCAATCAGGGGGCAAGATGAGGGTTGGATAATTCCCTACATCCACCTGCTGACCAGCCCTCAAACCTGCTTCTTCCCAGGATGGCTGGGCTCCAGCTGAAAGGCCTGCCCATTTCCGTCAAGAGCTTTCCAGCCCTCACTTGTCTGCTCATATCCTCAAAGGAAAGGCCTAGTGGCTTCTCTTCAACACTTTGCTTCCTTCATAGACTGCTTGGAATCCCACAGTCTTCCTAAGAATCTTTGCTGACAAACTCTAGCCCAGGTTTGTCTTTCTTTCCTCTGCCTTTTTTTTTTTTTTTAAAGAGAATCCTCAGTTTCTGCTTACTTATGTAGAGCAGAGTTCTTTCTAATTCCTTTCCTCCTAATCCCTTTCCTTTGGGAGTCTTAACTTTCCAATGAACTCTGCTATTATTGTTGTTAGGTGCCTTCAAGTCAGTGTCTGCCTCATAGTGACCCTATGTACAACAGGCGAAACACTATTGTCAGTGCTTCTCTGCTGTTCATAGGGTTTTCAGTGGTGGATTGATTTTTGGGAGTGGGTTGCCAGGTCCTTCTCCCAGGCCTACAGCACCTGGTGTTCCCAGGTGGTGTCCCATCCAAGGACTAACCAGGCCCGACCCTGGTTAACTTCCCCAATCTGATGGGATCAGATGCCACAGGGCTATGGCTACAGGCTCCAATGAACTCTGTTGTTGTTGTTGTTGTTAGGTGCCGTCGAGTCGGTATCCGACCCATAGTGACCCTCACAGGGTTTTCAATGGCTGACTGTTTCAGGATTGCTTTGGGAGTGGATTACCAGGCCCTTCTCCCATTTTTGCGGTGCTGGGAATTGAACTCAGGACCTCAGAGATTGCAGCGCAGTACTCATATACCAACTGAGCCAAATCCGAGCCCCAATGAACTCTAGCTGGCTCAAAACGAGGAGCTCTACCTGCTCGATCCCTGCCTACTTGTCTACAATTCTACATTGTCTTTGCCACCACGGTACAGGGTATGCACCTAAAACACCTGCTCCCTTAGTCTGTTAACTTGATTTGACCTTGGCTTTGCTGCATCCCTGACTAAAATCTCTTCTGACATCTTCTGGCCGTGGCACCTGAGCAGACAGGGCCTCACCTGTGGTGACTTTTTTGCTGACCTCTTGGAAGTGTGACTCCATAAAATATTTCCTACCTAGCAAAGACAGGTTGAACGTATTTCAGAAGATCAACTTAAGGATTGGTCCCTAGGAGGTCGTGGAAGGTAAAATGTTGGGCCCCAGAATTTCTAGCTATTGGGACCTCATGGGCAAATTAGCAACTATATATATATATATATATATATATATATATATATATATATATATATATATATATATTTTTTTTTTTTTTTTTTTTTTTTTTTTTTTTTTTACTGATTTGTTCATGTTAATTAATCATTAATCAATCAAGTCATAGAGGTCTGATAACTTGCTACTGCAATTGTATATATTTATTTTACCCCAGCTTGGTGAAGTTAGTATCCAATCCAGCTTACCAGGGAGGTTAGAT
Source organism: Pedetes capensis (assembly GCA_007922755.1). Lineage (NCBI taxonomy): Eukaryota > Metazoa > Chordata > Mammalia > Rodentia > Pedetidae > Pedetes > Pedetes capensis. Next base: position 62,141 of record VMDO01009056.1, read on the forward strand.
ACCTCCTTTTGTTGTTGTTATTAGGTGCTGTTGAGTCATGTCCAACTCATGTTGCTGTTGTTAGGTGCCGTCCAGTTGAGTCCAACTCATAGCGACCCTCATAGGGTTTTCAATGGCTGACTGGGGATTGCCTTGGGAGTGGATTGCCACATCCTTCTCCCATTTTTTGCGGTGCTGGGAATCGAACTGGGACCTCAGAGACTGCAGAGCTGCGCTCTACCAACTGAGCTAAATCCCAGCCTACACCTCCTATTAAACGGCTTTAATTTCTAATTGGCTGAGGCCCAGTTATGCCCAGTTATGAACATCTTAGCGTGAGTTGGCATTCCAAGCGTGGGCCTGTTTCCATTCCCGGCCAAGGGAAGACCCAGGGGAGCTCTGTGGGGCTGGAGGAGGGCATGGAGAAAAGGAAGGTGAGGGAGGTGAGAATCTCTGCCCAACACAGGAGCGAGCTGACCCCAGGAAGAGGCTGCGGGAGGGCGAGGCAGGGTAGCCTTGTGGTTATGGTCCTCTGCATTGGCCTGGCTTTTGGGGATAGCACCCCAGTTCCATTGCTGTGTCTGTGACCTTGGCCTAGGGCCTTGGCCTGTGACAGCCTAGGGCCATCTTTCTGCCTTTGCTTTCCACATCTACTTAGTGGGGCTGAGGACAAAGCTACCAGAGATCGCTGAGCTGACCCGTGCCAGGCTTGCAGGATGGCCTCAGCACAGCAGGTGGAGAGGAGAGGGGAGGGCATCTCCAGCCTCTGGTCATCTCATCTTGGATGAGGCAGGGCAGGTGGAGGGAGCCCTGGGGGACATGGGTCTCCCTGTTGGGCGCCATTCTTGGTGAGTGGCAGATCCAGGCCAGGATCTACCTCTCTGCTCCCTGCTCGGTTGCATGTTGGGCGCCCTGGGCACTGAGGTGGTTGGGGACCTACTGCTGTATGGGCCCAGTGTGTGGGGACACCTGGAGCTGGGCAGGAGACCAAACTGTGGACGCCTTGGGTGACATGGGTTGGTTGGGCCACACAGTGTCTGGGCCCTCTGCGAACTCGGACTTCTTCCTCCATTCACTGTGTTTCTACCCAAGGGACTCCCAGGCCCAGGGGAGACCAGTTAAGGGGAGCTGGGGGACTCTCGGCCACAGCAACTGGGCGTCGGGCTTATTAGATTTGCTCAGGTTTCCCCTTTTCAAAACCAACTTCCTTCTGAAACATGGCTAGAGGTGGCCCCCATAGCTGGGGTCCCCAGGGAGGTTCTGGGCCCCTCTGTCCCTACACCACCCAGCTCCCCAGCGAGGTGAGACCTTCCTCTCCCCTCCTGGCAGAGCTGTCAGCCTCAGGCAGCTCGGAGCTCAGCTCCCTCAGGTTCCCAGAATGACGGCTTGTGGTCATCACATTGGTCCTTCGAGGTTGCGACTCAGGGCCCAGGGAAGAAGTCCTGAGAGATGCCAGTGTTCAGTGGAATTCTGAGGCAGCCCATCCACAGCGAGAAGATGGGATTCCATTTATAGCACAGCACCTCATGGGTCCCTGGAGGCAAGCCCTCCATCCCCGTCACCCAGTTAATATATGAATCCTTAGAACTGTGAGGTTTGACAGTTGAAATCACAAAGATGGTTGTGGGCACAGTGTTAGCTCAGATGGCGAAGGATAAGTGTGAGAGCACAGTGGGAAATGTCGCCACCAGCACCAAATAAAGCAGCTGTAGTTATTGAGTACCTGACATAGCACTATGGTGTCCAATCCCATCAGATCTCGGAAGCTAAGCAGGATCGGGCCTGGTTGGTCCTTGGATGGGAGACTGCCTGGGAACACCAGGTGCTGTAGGCTTGGGAGACGGACCTGGCAACCCACTCCCAAGAAACATTCAGCCATTGAAAACCCTATGAACAACAGAGAAGCACTGACAATAGTGTTTCGCCTGTTTTATGTAGGGTTGCTATGAGTTGGATACTGACTCAACAGCATCTAATGACAACAAAAAATTATCGAGCGACCACCGCAGCAGCATCTTGGCAGGTTCTGTACATGCCATTGGAAGATCAGTGATTGGTTTCTGGAAGCAGCACACTGGCTCTTTGTTCACTTGCTGTGTGAGCTTAAGTGAGTTCACTAATGTCTCTGTGCCTCAGTTTGCTCATGTGCTGTGGGGAAGAACCTGGACCCCACACTAGCCCAGCACCGTGTACTCATCCCCCACCTCCCAGGAGGGTCACTAATAAATTGGACCCGACTTAAAGGCACCTCACAACAACAACAACAACAACAACAGCAGCAGCAGCAACAACAACATCAATGGTATGTTTCTATTCCATGCTTTGTCTTGTGAGTCTGGAATATCCAAAATGGCGTCCTCACTCACTTGTTTTTGGACAAGCATGGCTGGGTGGTCGGGGGTGGGCCGGGCATAGCCGGCTCTCCACTGGCCCTCTCCATACACCCCTGTCTATAGGCCACTCACAGCTGTCTCAGGGCAGTTGAGCCAGCATCCAGCAGACAGGAAGTAGAAGGTGCCAATCTTTCAAGGCTCAGGCATGGGAGCTGGTACAGAACAATGTCTGCCATATTGTTTTAGGTAAATTAGTTTTCAGACCCAAAGGAAGAGAAATTCAACACTATCTCTCAGTTGGAGAAACAGCAAAGACTGTGTAGCTGTCTTTCATCTACCATAGGCCATGAATTGTTGGGGAGGAAGGTAGCCTTCAGTACGGATTGTTACTCAATGGCAAGAAAACAAAAGTCCTTATAACTGGGTCAGCGACTTCATGATACACGGAGAAAAGACTGAGGTTGTGTAAGATTTTGCTTTCCTTGGTTCTACAATCAACACCCACAGAAGCAGCAGTCAAGAAATCAAAAGACACATCGCCTAGGGAAAAGTGGTTGCAAAAGACCTCTTTAAAGTGTTGAAAAGTAAAGATGTCACATTGAAGATGAAGGTGTGCCCGACTCATGCCATGAGTTTTCAGTTGCATCATACGGTTTTGAAACCTGGATGTTGAACAAGGGAGACAGGAGAAGAATTGATGCTTTTGAATTAAGGTGCTGGAGACAAATATTGAATATACCATGGACTGCCCAAAGAACCAACAGATCCATCCTAGAAGTCTAGCCAGAGTATTCCTTGAAGGCAAGCATGGCTAGAGTGGATCTGATGTATTTTGGACATGATGTCAGGAGGGACCAATCCCAGGAGGAGGACATCATATTTGGGAGAGTGGCAGGTCAACAAGAAAAAGGAAAACCCTCAACTAGATGGATTGACACAGTGGCTGCAACAACGGGTTTAAACATAAAAAAGATCATGTGCATGGGACAGTGTCAGGGAGTATTTCCTTCTGTTGTACACAGGGTCACTATGAGTCACACCCAACTAACAACCACCTAACAACAATAACAACGCAGAGCCAATCCTGGCCTGTGTTATGATCAGTACAATTCTCGGTACCTAGCAGATGCTCCTCACACGTTGGCTGAGTGGATCAATGACTAGAACAGGATCCTAACTAATATAAGCCACTTCCTACAAAACCCCATGCTAGACAGCCCAACTGTTATGCTGAAGCCCTCTGCGATCAGCAACTCTGGCCAAGCATTCTGCCAGTTCTGTCCAACTTACCCCATTATAGTCTCGATTTCATTTGTTCCCCTCATTTTTCCACATTATTTCTTTCCCCAGTACCTCATTCTTTTATCTCAGCTTCTTACTTAATCTAAACGCACATGAAGATGATGGAAATAGTGCACTATTTATTGCCACCTATAGACTTGGCCAGGGCTTCCTTCCACCTGCCCCAAACACCACCACCCTCCCCACCACTGGTAGACAAAACCTTCACCCCAGCTAGTCCTCGTTTGCTCTTTTGTTCTGGAACAGTCTTCGATTGCAGCTATTGCATCATGTTGGAGGAGAGCAATAAAAAGTCCCGGGCTGGCTGAGTCAAGCACAGCCCTCGGGCTGGGCTCCGGATTGCCTGACTCACCCGAAGGCAGTCGTAAATTCTTGCTCCGGGAGCTTGCGGAATCTCCCTCTCTGGAATTATTTTTTAAGTAGAAGAAATTCTCATTTCCTGTAGCAGTTTCAAGGGGTCCTGGCTTTAAGGCAAGGAAATAAACTTGGTGACTCAGGAAGGCTACGCTTCCATGGCTTTAAGATTCTCGTGGATGCGTAAAGACGTGGAAACGTAAAAGCTAAATATCCCTTAGCCACGGTTTCTTACATTGCATCGGTGGTACACGAGTAACGCAAATTCAGCTCGTTCACCGGGGGTGAGTTTGTCAGCTGGTGACAGAAACAAAAGACAGCTGACAAATTTAGAATAGCAGCATTTCAGGAAAGGGCCAGAACATTCCGTCGGGGGAGAAGGAGGGAAGAGTCTGCAGAAAAGATGACTAAGAAAGCAGCGCCTCTGAACAAACCTTGGATAAGGAGCCACCACGGAGACTGCATTCCTGGGCAGCCAAAATAATTGAGAGATGAACACAAGAGTAATTTTGCTGTAGGATTTGTAAGAGAAGCCCAGTTGTTGCTACTATATGTTAATGCCACCTCTTGGGTCTTTTAGGGTTGCTGTGACAAAGTGACACTGCTTGTGTGGCTTAAATGACAGCAATTGACGGTCACTCAGCTGTGGAGGCTGGAAGCCTGAGGTCACAGTGTGGCGGTCTCCGTTTGCTCCAAGCCTCTATCCCTGGCGTGCCGATGGCCACCGCCTCCCTGTGCCTCCTGGTTGTCCTCTGTGTGCCTGGGTCCTGGTCTCCTCTTCTTATAAGGCCACCGGTCAGCCTGGAGCCAGGCCTGCCCACAGGAGCTCGCTGCAACTCAATCACCTCCCCAAAACCCCACCTCTGAGTCAGCCACATTCTGAACGTTTGTGCATCCGGCCTCCAATGCATAAACTCCTGGGCGGATACAGCAGAGCCCACGCAGCTAATGTTTTCTCCCTGGACTGTTCGCTCTGCCCATGTTTTGCAAACAGAGCACTGTGTTGCCCTTGGAGGATCTGATCCGAACCTTCCCTGGGGGCCTCCTGCTCTCCCCAGCCTGGGGAGCTCAGGGCTTCTCCCCTCCTCTGGCCTTAGCTCCGCTCTGAGCTTTTCCTTAGGCGACACCCCCGGGGCTCCCTCCTGAGCGCCAAGGTGGGGCTCTGGTTGCTCCTGGTTGACACGGATGATGGCACGTGACCTTGAGGAAGGTCAAGGCTGCCCCAACACTCTTGGCATCTGAAGACGTCAGTGTGCCCTGGGCATAGGAGAAAACCCCGGTGCTGGGGTGGCTGGGAGAAGTCTAGGCAAGTTTGGGGGGGGCCAACTTTCACTGGTAGAGAAACCCAGAGAGGCTGAGCCCCACGCACTTTTCGCTCCTCTGAGCTCTGCGTTCTGGCTGGAGAGAGCAGGATGAACAGGATTCTTGGGGACTCCAGCAGCTCTGTCCTGAGGATGCTGGGTCGCGTGGACTTCACACACTGGGTGGGGGCGGCCTGTCCTCTGGGAGGGGAGCCCTGGCTGGTGGACGCCTGGGGCGACTGACTGCTTTGTGGCTGGAATGGCCGTGGCCTCCATGTCCCAGCCCTGGTGGCTGATCCTGAGCCACGGAGCCACCTGGTAAGGCCTGGGGTGGACGTGAAATCGGGGGTGAGCTGAGAACTGTGGAGGGGAGGGGGAGGCAGCTCCTTTGAACATGCTTGTGCAAACGATCAGTGCAGTCCAAATCCTACAGCCCTTAGGGGTTGGGTGTGGGAAACACCAAAAATAATGGCAAATATTGGGGTGGCCTCCTCCCCAGGGCATTTAACTGTGGCCACCCCTCCGCGACTTGCCCTGTGCTGTGCAAGCTCCGTCCTCCCTTGGGGATGGTGGGGCTCTTGGGTGCCTGACAGGTCTCTGCTACCCTGGCTGCCCTCCTGCCGTCTAACGTCCCCTGTTGTTGTTGTTAGGTGCCATCTAGCCATGGTCCTGGCAATTAGCCACTCCTATATAAAAACCTCGAGAGGCCCCTCCACTAACACAGGAAGGGCTACACAGAGAGGCCTGGGGACGTGGAGAGGCAACGGGGCAGGCAGAGGGCAGCAACCTTGGGCGGAGGCACCACGGAGGGAATGGAGAGGTGCGCCCTGGAGTAAAGGCTGTTGCCCTGCCTGCGTCTCCTCCCGCGCTCTTTGGTTTCGCCATTGGCCCCATGCATCCGTCTCTCGCTGAGGAGCACAGCTAGGACTCACGCACCTCGGTGCAGAGCCTCCTCAGAGTGCGGGGGCTGCTGAGGCCGGCAGAGCTCAAAACCGTCCCCAGCTCTCCCTGCTTGTGGCCCTGCGAGGCCTTCAGTCAGGAACCTGGAGATTGTGAAAGCTGGAGAGTGGGCAAAGACGCCTGCCACGCTCGCCCACCACGGGGTGAGCGTCCAGAGTCCCCACGTCCGACATCCGAAACGCTCCCAAATCCAAAGCTTCCTGAGCACCAATGTGACGTCACAGGTGGAAAACTGCACGCCATGAAATTTGGTTGCATGCGCAGCATTGTTTAAAAATATTGCATAAACTTAACATCAGGCTATGTGTATAAGGGGTGTCTGCAATAAACACGAATTTCTTGTGTGGACCTGGGCCTCATCCCCTAGACATCTTATTGTGTATGTGCAGATATTCCAAACTCTGAGAAAAATACTTCTGGTTCTGTGCATTTTGGGTAAGAGACACTCAACCTGTCTGTCCTTGACAAACACTCTGTGTTTGCTTTGCCTGGAGAGACCGCACAGAACTTAGTAGCTCTCCACGTGGGTGGCTTGCTTGCTCTCTCCCATGGATTTAAATCCCTCCCTCAGGCAGACTGTCTCCGAAGGCTATGTTGCTGTTGTTGTTGTTGTTGTTAGGTGCTGTCAAGCCGTGTCAGACTCATAGTGACCCTCATAGGGTTTTCAATGGCTATTTCAGGATTTCCTTAAGAGTGGATTGCCACATGCTTTTCCCATTTTTTGTGGTACTGGGAATGGAATCCAGGACCTCAGAGATGGCAGAGTGGCGCTCCACCAACTGAGCTAACTCTCAGCCGCGTGGGAGGCTATAGGCAGCCCCTTTAAGGAAGGAGATGCCCTGGCTCCTCCCTCAGCAGAGGAAGACATCGTTGCCTGCAGATCCTACAGCCTAGACAAAGCTCTAGCCTGTGGCTCCTGCCCCGATTCTGGTTTTCCTAGTGCGATCTCCACCCCAGGCTTTGTTCTTAATTTTTCTTCCTAAAATGATTCTTGGGGCTGGGATTTAGCTCAGCTGATACAACACCGATCTACAGTCTCTAAGGTCCCAGGTTCAATTTCCAGCACTGAAAAAATGGGAGAAGGCCGTGGCAATCCACTCCTGAGGCAACCCCCAAACAATCAGCCATTGAAAACCCTATGAGGATCACTATGAGTTGGACACAACTTGACAGCACACATCAACAACAACAACAACATTCTTGAGCGTGCCACCTTTGAGCCCAGCTCTCTGCATCTTGTGCTGTTTATTTGATTTTTCCTACCTCTGTGCAGTCAAGGTATCTCTCTCCTCACATTCTCCTTTTAAACTGTTTATTTTGTTTCCATTTTAGCTCAAGTCCATTACCCTAAACATTGTATACATTATTATCCCCTAGACGACTTTCTTCAATCAGTTGTAGCAGCAAGGTCAAGGCCGGATGGGCTGCAAGCTCACCCCTTGAAATGGTTCTCCACCAAAACAACCCCACAGCCCCCTGCCTGTCCCCCAGCATTGCTCCCAGAGGGACGCAGTTTCACATCAGGGAAGAACATATTAATTAAAGCAAATGAAAACGCCCTCATCTGTTGTAATGAATTTAGCTCTTGCAGGCCATTTTCTTCGGGGTCGCCTGCCTGGACGATGTGTTGAAAAGAATCAAAGGAAGCGAAGACATTAAGTTCATAACTGCCTTCAGAGACCTGCTTTTTACCACCCTGGCTTTTCCTGTGTCCACTGTAAGTTACCAAGCTGCGTATCTGATATACTAGCCGTGATTGGCGGGCACGTCTTCTGGGCAGCAAGGCTGTTTGGGAACGCGTTGCTGTAAACCAGAGCAACTGCATTTGTGTACAGATCCTATCTGAGAACTGTACCACATCGCTCAGGGTCTCCAGGGAGGAGGTTACAGCATTGATTGGCTTCATCACTGGCTTTTCTGTGTTTGTGAAGGCTTGACGTGAGGGCTTTACCGCTGGGATTTAGCTCAGTTGGTAGAGCGCTGCGCTGCAGTCTCTGAGGCCCCGAGTTCAATTCCCAGCACCGCAAAAATGGGAGAAAGGCCTGGCAATCCACTCCCAAGGCAATCCCGAAGCACTCAGCCATTGAAAACCCTGTGAGGGTCACTATGAGTCGGATACCGACTCGACGGCACCTAACAACAACAACAATGGGGAAGTTGGAATGACATTTCATCACCAAAATACAGTCATTCCTCCATATCAGTGGGTGTTGCCCTCATGACTTCAATCAACTGCAGATCACAAATATTTGAAAAAATACATAAAAAACAAGGTAACAAAAATACAAATAAAAACAACAATTATTTACATAGCATTTACATTATGTTAGGTATTATAAGTAATCTTGTTGTTGTTAGGTGTCCTGAGCCGGGTCCTACTCATGGCAACCCTCACGGGGTTTTCATGGGCTGATTGTTCCGGGGTTGCTTCAGGAATGGATTGTCACATGCCTGTCCCATTTTTGTGGTGCTAGGGAATCGGACCAAGGTCCTCAGAGGGTGCAGAGCAGCGCTCTATCAACTGAGGAAAACCCCAGCCCCATAAGTAATCTAGAGTTGATTTAAAGTATCCATGAGAGCTGGGCACAGTGGCTCATGCCTGTCATCCCAGAGACTCAGGAGGCCAAGGCAGGAGGTTCACAGGTTTGAGGCCAGAGGCAGCCTGTGCAACTTAGCAAGACCTTGTCCCCAAGTTAAAAATAAAAAAGCGACTGGGGTGCAGCTCTGTGGTAGGGCTTTTGCCTAGCATGGGGGAAGCCGTACATTCAATTCCCTCAGTATTGCAAATAAAAAAATAAAACTTAAAAATAAAGTAAGCCAGGCACAGTGGTGCATGCCTATAATCTCAGCGACTTGGGAGGCTGAGGCAGGAGGATCAGAGTTGGAGGCCAGAGGCAGCATGTGTAACTTAGTGAGACCCTGTCTCAAAATAAAGAAATAAAAATGAAAGGCGTGGGGTACAGCCCAGTGGTGGAGTGCCCTGGGTTCAATCCCCCAGGGATTGCAAAAGAAAATTAATAGTAATAATAAAAAAATTTTTTAAGAATAAAAATACAAGATGATATAAGTAGGTTATATGCTGTTTTACATGAGGGCCTTAGCATGCATGGATTTTGGTTTCTTTGGGGGTTCTTGGCACCAATCCCCACAGATACTGAGGGACAGCCATGCAATGAAGATAAGTGTGAGTCCATCGGGGTAATGAGCGTGGACAGCCTGGCAAGGGCGAGGACTTATTTCTCCATTTGTACATTGGGTTTCACTTGCTATGTAAGCATATATTACTTCTGTAAGTGGAAAGCCCCCAAACAAACAAACAAAAAAAACATAAAACACTAAAGATCTGAGACCTTCAAAGACAATGATCCCTAACTCCCCAGCACACTGAACAGTCCCGAGAGAGAGCAGATGGGACATTCCACAACAGGCATTTTTTCTTCCTTTTGCCTTCCTGTGATGTCCCTTAAAAATAGACTCTTATGTTTGTTTTGCCTGCAGCCATACCGCGGTGTCATCGGATCCCATCAGATTTCAGAAGCCAAGCAGGGTCTGGCCTGGTTAGTACTTGGATGGGAGACCGCCTGGGAACACCAGGTGCTGCAGGCTTGGGAGACGGACCTGGTAACCCCCTCCCAAAACTCAATCCGCCATTGAAAACCCTATGAACAGCAGAGAAGCACTGACAATAGTGTTTCGCCTGCTGTACGCAGGGTCGCTGTGAGTCGGACACCGACTCGATGGCACCTAACAACAACATGCTTGTTTTGCTATGTACCCTCAGTGACCTCAGAAAGCTCTGCTTAAAAACAAAACTAACGATGCGACTTTTGTGGTTCATTTTCCAGTTTGTGTTTCTGGTGTTCTGGACCCTCTTCCTCTACAATCGAGATCTCGTTTACCCCAGGGCCTTGGATGACATCTTTCCACTCTGGGTGAATCACGCAATGGTGAGTGAGGGGCCTTAGGTGGCCATGGAAAGCCAATGGCCAGTGGCCAGTACACTGCAAACTCAAAAGTGCTTGTGTATATTTCTAAGCTGCTCCTCCACCCTCAGCACCCAAACCATTGCTGCCTCTCCAGTCCACTGCTTTTTGTTGAAGGGATACAAATCGGTGTGAAATGAACAAAATCATGGTGTTGTAGCCCTGAGCGCACAGGCGATGGCCAGACAGGTCTGTCATGGTGCTCAGGAGGTCGCTGCAGAGCCACGCAGTGAGGAAGACAGGCAACTTCTTGGTAGCTGTAATCCTGAAAAAGTAGCGACTTCCAGCCTTATCAAGTAATGAAATTCCTATGTAGGAAGGAAATAAAGCAAGCGTTGATCAAAATCCATCCCGACATCCGAGCACTCACTGCTCAAACGCCACTCCTCCACTGACACTTGTTCAGGCCGTGCAGCTCAAATACAATTATTACTTACATATCCCTGTGTATTTTAATTCAGTCGGGAATTTCTTATTCATTTGTGGGGTTTTGAGGGATTATCAGGGTTGGCCAACTGTTTGGCTTCCCTGGGTGGCATAGCATAAAGAAGAATTGTTTTGGGCAGCATGTGAATTATATAATATAGTTGTTTGTGGTTGTTAGGTGCCGTCGAGTTGGTCTCCAACTCATAGTGACCCAACATGCAACAGGCAAAACACTGTTGTCAGTGCTTCTCTGCTATTCACAGGGTTTTCAATGGCTGATTGGTTTTAGGAGGTGGGTTGCCAGGTCCTTCTCCCAAGCCTGCAGCACCTGGTGTTCCCAGGCGGTCTCCCATCCAAGTCCTAACCAGGCCCAACACTGCTTAGCTTCCAAGATCTGATAGGATCAGAGGCCACAGTGCTATGGCTGCAGGCTCTATAATACAGTTAGTGCCTTTGCATAAAAGGGATAAATGCTGGAAAGCACATGGCTTTAAAAGATTTTGTGGGGCTGTGTTGCTTGCTGTGCTAGGCTACATGCAAGCCACAGGCCACGGGCTGGATGTGCCTGCATTTGGTGGTGAACAGAAGTGCTCTGAGATCTTCAGGCCAGTGGAACCTGAAGACCAGGAACAGTGATCCAGAGGGGCAAGGCTAGAGCAGGCTTGGCCATATCTCCATTGGAGGACAAAGCCTGAGTCTTTAGAATTCACTTGAAATTCTAAATCAGCTTCTAAATACTTAGAAATGCATTTCTATGTAGCCGGGAGCGGTGGCTCATGCCTGTAATCCCAGCAGCTCCGGAGGCAGAGGCAGGAGGATCGCAAGTTTGAGACCAGAGGCAGTCTGTGTACCTTAGCAAGATCCTATCTCAAAAAGTAAAAAAATGGGCTGGGGTACAGCTCAGTAGTCCAGCACTTAACAGAGCATGCTAGCACAAGGCCCTGGGTTCAACCCCCAGTACTGAAAAAAAAAATGCATTTCTATGTTAGTCAGGGGGCTAGAGGAAGTTTCAGATTCTGAGAACCAAGATGTTCAGGGGAAATCACAAGGGATTAGCACATAAAGGGTCCAAGTTCACTCATAGACTTTCTTCTGCCCCTTAACACTCCATTGTCTCAAAACTCACTGGATTAGGACCATGGAAAACAAACCAGTCTACTAACCCTGGCTCTAGGGGCCCCACCACCCAGGAAGAACTTACTTTCACTTGAACGATTTTGCTCCCTGAGATACTGATCGTTGGTGGCATAGTATGTCCCAGGTCTGATCTTATTTAGCGTTCAAGACCGAAATCTATGCATCAAATCAATCTCACCTCTCAGAGACCCCTTTCTACCAGCTTCATCTCATCTCCCCCAGTCCCCATTAGCAGGTACCTCAGAAGCCTTCATGGAGAACAGGTCTGTATTTGTATGTCACACCACACTATACAGATCATGTTCTTTACTCTTCTTTGTTGTTACATGCCGTCGAGTCGGTATCCGACTCATAGCAACCCTGCATACAACAGGCGAAACACTATTGTCAGTGCTTCTCTGCTGTTCATAGGGTTTTCAATGGCAGATTGTGTTTTGGGACTGGGTTGCCAGGTCCTTCTCCCAAGCCTATAGCACCTGGTGTTCCCAGGCGGTCTCCCATCCAAGTACTAACCAGGCCTGACCCTCCTTAGCTTCCGAGATCTGACAGGATCAGATGCCACAGGGCTGTGGCTGCAGGGTTACTCTTCTTTAGGTAATTATCATAATCTTGACTTTCACAAAGGAAATCAAAATTTTTTGAGAATGTAAGTGACTAGGCTGCAGCCACCATGCTCAGACATGGCAGATCTAGGATTGTAATCTGGGGCTAGTTCCCTCTTTGTGACCTTTCTGTTGCTGTTGTTGTTAGGTGCCATTGAGTCAGTGTCCGACTCATAGCAACCCTATGTACAATAGGCAAAACTCTATTGTTGTGCTTCTCTGCTGTTCATAGGGTTTTCAATGGCAGATTGTGTTTTGGGAGTGGGTTGCCAGGTCCTTCTCCCAAGCCTACAGCACCTGGTGTTCCCAGGCGGTCTCCCACCCAAGTACTAACCAGGCCCGACCCTGCTTAGCTTCCGAGCTCTGGTGGGACTGGATGCCACAGGGCTACAGCTGCAAGCTTGTTGCTGTTTGCTTCAGTAAAATCCAGAACCTGTGGTTTGATCTAAATTCACAATTCACCAGGCAATCAAAAGGATGTCACTTTGCTTGATTAATTCATATAACGATGTGAGTATTTTCACTTAAAACATCCAGGGTCCCCACCTGAATGCAAATAATCCAAAACTCTGAGAAACTGAAGTGACTTGAAATGATCGGCAGAGCTATGCGTTACTAGAATAATAAAAAGGCAGAGTTCTGAAAGTACCATTATTGGGGCCAAACACATCCCTCAAACACCTTCCAGGGTTTGTGAGCTCATCTGCTAGTTTTGTTTTTTTTTTTGCAGTGATTGCCAGCTGCCTTCTGCTTTGGGGTTCCGCTCTCCACATTGATGTACAGTTGTATTTCTTCCAAATTGTTATGACAGCGAAGCCCAATATTTGTGACCCTGCTAAATAAACAGCCACATGGCCTGTTGATCATTTTGGAAACAGAGCTGCGTAATGCTCACCACAGCCATGAGCTGGTTAGCAAGGCAGACGCTACACCATGGAGATCCTTGAGTATTTTTGTGCCTTTTAAACTTAGGGGCTGCTGGTGACCCTGTTCCTGTGGTCATCGAGGAATCAAATCCCTTAGAGAGGAAGGGCAGGGTGGTGGTAACCAGGGGTTGAGGAGGAGGCGGCCTGAGTCAGATGCCAACGCTTTTGTGCCGCTCTCAGCTTAACTGGAGAAACTCCCCGCAGAGCCATCTCTGGGAAGAAGTCAGAATGGGCAAAACTGGCTTGGGGGGTCTCCAAGGCTGTCATCCCCAAGCTTCCTGCTTCCCCCCGGGGTCTGCTCCACACTGAGGGGCCTCGTGGCTGGGTCTCATCCCTCTTCCAGGCCGTCCCTTACTCTGGCACTGTCTCTCCTCACTCCTAAGTCCTCCTGGTCTCTTGCCTCATGGGTGCTCTTTGCCACCTTCTCCCAGGCTGGTGTCAACTAAGAGCAATGGCTGTGCTTGGTGCTGACATTTGGATTTGGACGGTCCTCAAAGGCTCATGGGTAAAAGTCCCTGGGGTGCGTAATCAGGAGGTGGTGAAACCCTTAAGAAATGAGGCTTTCATGGGAGGGTTTTAGGTTACTCAGGGGTGACCTGTGAGAGGACAGTGGGACCCCAGCCCTCTTCTGTTTCCTCTTTTCCACTTCCGGGCTATGAAGTGAGAACCTCTCTCCTTCCTGCACTCCCGCCATGATGCGCTGCCTCTCTACAGGCCCAAAGTGATGGGGCCCATTGATCATGGAGTGGAACCTCCAAAACCATGAGCCAAAATGAACCTCTTCTTTTTTCTTTCCTTTCCTTTCCTTTTCCTTCTTTCTTTCTTTTTTCTTTCTTTCTTTCTTTGCCTTCCTTTCTCTTTCTCTCCCTCCTTTCTTTCTTGCTTCCCTTTTCCTTTCTTTCTTTTCCTTCCTTCCTTCCTCCTTCCCTCCCTCCCTTCTTTCCTTCTTCCCTCCCTTTCTTTCTTTCTCTCTCTCTCTCCTCTCTCCCTCCCCCCTCTCTTTCTTTTTTTCTTTCTTTCTCTCTCTCTCTCTCTCTCTCTCTCTTTCTTTCTTTCTCTCTTTCTTTCTTTCTTTCGAGACAGGGTCTAGCTGTGCAGACCAGGCTACCCTTGAACTCGCCTCGATCCTCCTGCCTCAGCCACCCCCCACCCCCCCAGTGCTGGGATTATAAGCCTGCCCCCACACTTGGCCTAACCTCTTCCTTCCATAAGGGGATCACCTCAGCTATTTGTTGTAGTGAGGGGAAGCTGACTCACACGCTGGGTTATTGGCCAGTGCACCCGCATTTCACCAGGGCCCTTTGGTGACAACTCAGAGCATCGGTTCCCAGGCTGAGAAACTGCCCTGAGGAGCCTGCATGGTGAGGGGCCGCCTGGCTGAACATTTGGTGCTAACAGCTGGCCCTGCCTTGGAAGGGAGCCCTCTGCTCCCCTCCTCACCGGATGATAACCATGGCTTTACATCCGCAGCGTGGTGCTGGCCTGAAATGCGCTTTCCCCTCACCCTCCTGTGCTCGCTGCTCTAGCTTCAGTTTTGGGATAGTTGCCCTGCTGCCATTTGTGTTGCTTCCCCGGTTTTACAAGGAGCCATCAGGCTCCGAAATACCGGCTCTCCTTTGCCACAGTGTGGTTCTAGTCACTTAGTCTTTGAAATCTTCCCGGCCTAACCTTTCCACCCTTTAGAAGCCCATCATTCACCGCAGGACCCTTCAAATCTGTCTGGCCCGTGGAAGTGACACTGTCCGACCTTGTTATGTATTCATCCCCGACTGCAGCATCCACAGGACACTTGCATCCTCCATGGATGAGCTGCCGGCTCTGGTGACAGGAGAGTTCCCTCTTGGGCCTGGCTGTCTTAGTTAAAGTAGACCAACCTGACGTTTTATTGCTAGGCAGCTCTCAAGTCTTCCTAAAAGAAGGGAGAGAACGGCAGAGCGTTCCTCCAGGTTCTGCCAGGAAGACAGTAACTCCTCAGGTCTTATCTGCACGCGTACTAAAGATAGAAGCAGAGCAGACAGATTTAAATAGTAGCAAAGGACTGGGAGGAATCGAGAACACCATCAGATCCCCACTGGAGGGGAGCTGGGGACGTATTTCTTGGAAATCAACCTAAATTGCTCAGGTTGCCTCAAAGGAAGAGTGAAATCAATCCGAGCTCCCCCTCATAGCCCCTCTGCATTTGAAAACCACGCACAGTTATTGCAAATGCATGCCTCATATTTTATAAGCTGCCCAGGACTGCGGAAGTGCAAGTCATTGTCTTGTAAAACGTGATGAGCAATTGTCTTTCTCGCCATTCACAATCAGAGTCTGAGAACCAAAAATGATTGACTGCTATTTTTTTTTTTTTTCAGTACCAGGGGTTGAGCCCAGGACCTCATGCTTGCATGCTCTGCAAGTGCTGGACCACTGACCTGCACCCCCAGCCCATTTTTGTACTTTTTGAGACAGGGTCTTGCTAAGTTATGCATACTGTCACTGGTCTTGAACTTGTGATCCTCCTGCCTCCGCCTCCCAAGTCCCTGGGGCACCAGGCAGCTTGATTGCTATTAATGGGGGTTTTGAAACAATGTGCTATTGAGAGACAGGCTTTTCCTGGCTCTGAGTTGGAGGAAGCACCAAACGCAGCCACTTAGTTACTGACCATTTTGTCATTTATTCTTTGAAAAATAATTATTATGTGTGCGATGCTATTATCATTTGGGTATGAAGTGTGTCCCCAGAAGGCCCAGGTGTTAAAGCTTTGGTCCCCAGTTGATGGCACTAATGAGGGGTGACTGGGTTCCGAGGGTCCTAACCACCCATTGGTGAGTCCCTGGCTGAGGGGACTATGAGGAGCCAGTCACTGGGGCGTGCCTTTGAGGGGACCAGGTCTCCAGCCTCTTCCCACTGTCTCTGGCTGCCTCAGTGGGTGCCCTGCTCTGACACACCCTTCTCCATGATGTTTGGCCTCAACACAGGCCAGCCGGCCACAGACTGCGGCTTCTGAAGCCACAAACCCCTCTTCCCTCCTTTCAATTGTTCATCTCCAGCATTTTGTGACAAAGGACATTGACTCTCTCAGAAGCCATGACTGGGGTGTTTGATGAGGGGTTTGGCCCATAGTTATCTTGGATCTGATTGAGTCTGGTTGTTGTTGTTGTCAGGTGCCATCGACGCCGTGTCCGACTCATAGCAACCCTACGTACAACAGACGAAACACTATTGTCAGTGCTTCTCTGCTATTCATAGGGTTTTCAGTGGTAGATTGCTTTTTGGGAGTGGGTCGCCAGGTCCTTCTCCCAAGCCTACAGCACCTGGTGTTCCCAGGCGGTCTCCCATCCAAGCACTAACCAGGTCCGATCCTGCTTAGCTTCCGAGATCTGATGGGATCGGACACCACAGGGCTACGGCTGCAGGTGATTGGGTCGGCAGACACACACAAAGCTGAATTAACAAAACAGCAGTTAGCACTACTATCACCAGGCCACCCTAATACGGGGCACAGGTGGCAGCCTGACGTTGGAGTGGCATGCTATTGTAAGTGATCACCATGAAATGCATCCTGGCCTGGCAGTGACCTGCATGGGGACTGTGGCTGGGCCACCCAGAGGCATTTGAGCTGTCTCCTAGGGTGGGGCAGGAGTCCCAACGCCCTAGGAGTGACACTGAGTCTTCGGCCTCCTCCTCACTCCAGCAGGCAAGATGTGGTCTGTGCTAGAAGTCAGGCCCAGGCTCAGATGGCTCTCTCCAAGCCACGAGCTTCTGGAAGAAGGACTTTACGCCAGAGAATACCAGGAGGGATAAACTCAGAACAGAAGACCCTAACCCTCTCCAAAATACCAAGAGATGTGAGTTTTGGTGAGGAAAACTATTCAAACCATACCAACTGCGTCTCCCTTATAAAGAAACTGTGCTGGAAACGACCAGAAAATGAGGAGAGGACAGTCATTTTTTTGTTTTGTTTTGTTATTTTGTTTTGTTCATTGTGTATTTTTTTTATTGGAAACTTTTTTTTTTTTTTTTGGCAGTACTGGGGGTTGAACCCAGGGCCTCACGCCTGCATGCTTTGCAAGTGCTGGACCACTGAGCTGTACCCTCAGCCCATTTATTCACTTTTTGAGACAGAGTCTCACTAAGTTACGCAGACTGCCTGTGGTCTCGAACTTGTGATCCTCCTGCCTCTGCCTCCCGAGCCGCTGGGATGACAGTCGTGCGCCACTGCCGAGAGCACAGTCTTAAACCAGCAAACGGATGCTCCCTTGGCCAGCCCATGGGAAGCCCTTGTTTAGCACATTGCTGAGTATGTCCTAAAAAGCTCCTGAGCAAGAGTGAAAGGGGGCTCAC
>VMDO01009057.1:0-40063 GCA_007922755.1 Pedetes capensis
GAGAATATCAAAAAGATGTCTATCTATGTTTTATTGACTACGCAAAAGCATTTGATTGTGTGGATCACAACAAATTATGGATAACACTTCGGAAAATGGGAATACCAGAACACCTAATTGTGCTCATGAGAAATCTGTACATGAACCAGGAGGCAGTTGTTCAAATAGAACAAGGAAACACTGAGTGGTTTAAAGTTGAAAAAGGTGTGCGTCAGGGCTGTATACTTTCACCCTATCTCTTCAATTTATACGCTTAGCAAATAATCCGAGAAGCTGGACTTTATGAGGAAGAACGTGGCATCAAGATTGGAGGAAGACTCATTTACAACCTGCGTTATGCAGATGATACCACTTTGCTTGGTGAAAATGAAGAGGATTTAGAACATTTACTGATGAAGATCAAAAATCATAGCCTTCAATATGGGTTACGACTAAACATCAACGAAACAAAAATCCCTACCACTGGGTCAGCACGCAACTTCACATTAAATGGAGAAAAGATTGAGGTTGTCCAAGATTTTGCTTTGCTTGGCTCTATAATCAACACCCGTGGAAGCAGCAGTCAAGAAATCAAAAGACGCATTGCTCTAGGAAAAGCTGTGGCAAAAGATCTCTTTAGAGTATTGAAAAGCAAAGATGTCACATTGAAGAGGAAGGTGCGTCTGACTCATGCCATGATATTTTCAGAGGCATCATATGGTTGTGAAAGCTGGACATTGAACAAGAGAGAGACAGAAAAAGAATTGATGCTTTTGAATTGTGGTGCTGGAGACGTCTATTGAATATACCATGGACTGCCAAAGAACCAACAGATCTGTCCTAGAATAAGTACAACCAGAGTGCTTCTTGGAAGCAAAAATGGCCAAACTGCGTCTTACATATTTCGGACATGTAGTCAAGAGAGAACAATCCCTGGAGAAGGACATCATGTTTGGAAGAGTGGCAGGTCAACGCAAAAGAGGAAAACCCTCCACCAGATGGATTGACACAGTGTCTGCAACAATGGGCTTAAACATAAATAAGATTATTTGCCTGGCACAGAATCGGCAAGTGTTTCGATCTGCTGTACATAGGGTCGCTATGAGTGGGACTCGACTCAATGGCACCTAACAACAACAACAACAACAACACTAAGTTTAATTGAGTTTTTTATTATGTTTCAATTTATGTATAGAAATTTTTCCTTCCTTTAGGTTTGACTCACCTTCCACATATGAGTGAGAATATATGGTATTTCCCTTTTGGGGCTTGTGTTTTTAGTTTTATAATAAATCTCCATACAGCGCTGGGCGTGGTGGCGCACGCCTGCAATCCCAGCGGCTTGGGAGGTGGAGGCAGGAGGATCGCAAGTTGGAGACCAGAGGCAGTCTGTGTAACTTAGCGAGACCCTGCCTCAAAAAGTAAAAATAAATAAATAAATAAATAAAAATGGGCTGAGGGTGCAGCTCAGTGGTCCAGCACTTCCAGAGCATTCAAGTGCGAGGTCCTGAGTTCAATCCCCAGTACCACAAAAAAAAAAAAAAAAGAAAGAAATCTCTATACTGTTTTTCATAACAGTTGTATTATATTCTTACCAGCAATGTATGTTGTTGTTGTTGTTGTTAGGTGCTGTCGAGTCGGTAACTCATAGCGACCCTCATAGGGTTTTGAATGGCTGTTTCGGGATTGCCTTGGGAGTGGGTTGCCAGGTCCTTCTCCCATTTTTGCGGTGCTGGGAATAGAACTTGGGACCTCAGAGACTGCAGCGCAGTGCTCTACCAACTGAGCTAACTCCCAGGCCCCAGCAATGTATAAGGAGTTCTTTTTCTCCACATCCTTGCCAACATTTGTTGTTGGTTGTTTTGTTGATACTCGCCATTCCTACTGGGGTGAGATGGAATCTCATTGTAGTTTTAATTTGCATTTCCCTAATGGCTGAGGAAGCTGAACATTTTCTATGTATTTATTGGCCATTTGTATTTCTTCTTTTGAGAACTGTTTAGTTCCACTGGCCACTTGATTGGATTTTTTTGGTATTTAATTTTTTGAGTTCTTTATATATCCCCTGTCAAATGTTTGCAGATAACATTATCCTGTACCTAAAAGAACAGGAAGCTCTTAACTCTGATAAGTAATTTCAGCAAAATAGCAGGATACAAAATCAATTTTTAAAAATCCCTTGCATTTATGTATGCCAAGAACAAACAGGATGAGAAAAAAATCAAAACATTAACCTTATTCAAAAAAATCTAGAAATAAACTTAACCAAGTAATTGAAAGACATAAACACTGAAAACTTCAAAACCCTGAAAACATTAATGGAAGACGACACTAGAAGATGGAAAGCACTTCCTTGCTCATGGATTGGCAGACTTAATATTGTGAAAATGGCTATATTATCAAAAGCGATTTACAGATTCAATACAATCTCCACCAAAATTCCAATGGCATGCTTCACAGAAATGGGAAAAACAATCCTAAAATTCATATGGAAGTACAAAAGACCCAACATAGCCAAAATAATTCTGAGCAGAAAGATCAATGAAGGAGGCATCACAATACTGACATCAACATATAAAACCAGAGTAACAAAACCAGCATTGTGCTGGCCCAGAAACGACATTAAGATCACAGATGTTAAGATCAATGGAATGGAATAGAAGACTCAGAAATAACTCCACTGAGATACAGCCACTTGATTTTCAACAATGGTTTCAAAAATATACATTAAAGAAAAGACAGTCTCTTTAACATATGGTGCTGGGAAAACTGGATATCCATATGTAGAAGAAGGAAAGTAAATTCTTGTTTCTCCCTGTACAATCATAATTTCAAAATGGTTCAAAGATCTTATAAAATCAGAATCTTTGAGACTACTAGAAGAAAACAGGGAAAACTCTTTAATACATAGGAATAGGCAAGTACTTTCTTAAAAGAAACTTCAATAGCCTGGGAAATTGTAACAAGTATTGACAAATAGGAGTACATGAAATTAAAAGTTTCTGTGCCGAAAAAAACCAAAAACACAAAAACAAAAACCAAAAAATATCAATTAATAGAAAGCCCAGAGAATGGGAAAAATTATTTCTAACTAATGCTATATTCTTAATCCCTAAATCCTATTGTTTATAAAATTCTTAAATAGAGTAGGTAGACAGAAATTTGTTTTATCCCAGTTTTAAAGTTAAAACAAAAGCTTCATATAAATAAAACAAGTTTTAGAAATCACTTAACATTTATGGAAGTAATACCTTAGAACTATACACAATTATCCTTTTTATAAAATGTTTGCTAATACTGTCACTTGCCAAATATCTGAGATGAAAATTCAAGTATATTTTATAATGTATATTTTCCCCTTTTTTTCACTTTTCCTTTTTAATTTCAAGGGTAAAACAGACTACCATTATATAAAATGTATTAAATAAAGAGTAACTTTCCCATTCCAAGTCTAGAACAGCAATCCTTGCCCTTAGAAGAAACAAGCTGAAGAAACTTAACTTATGAAATAATTCAATTGTGTTGTTCTAGCAAAGCTTTTAAAAGACATTTGATTACAAAATGTTTTGCAAAATTTAGATATTTTATTGTATCCATGCTCCAAAAGCAAACAGACAAAAACTTTAGAAAATCCTGCTTGCTCTCTGAATTATATTCAAACTCTTTTTGCTTCGCATTCAACATCTCCATAATCTAATCTTAAACTTCTTTTAAGCTGATCTCCAACTGCTTCTTTGTATGTATGTAGTTCACTCATCAAACTGAATATTGTATGAAGCCATTCATGCTTTTTAATCTGTTGAAACTCCTTTCGCTGACCATTCAAATGCCACCACTTCCATAAAATGTACTAGCTACCATAAAAAGAATGTGCTTTTCTCTTATGTGATGGCCAATGATGCAAATGGGTGCATATTATTTATACAAATAGATGAATGCAATTTTAACAGGGCACTAAGTAAAATAGCTTTTTTTCATTATGTTTGTAATTATAATTGTAGTTTCCCTTAATAAATTTTACTTGCTCAGAAGGGTTTCATTATTTTACATTTTTCACATTAAAGCATGTACTCAGAGTAGAAATAACATATATTTACCTTTGTTGTGCCTGCAGCTGTAGCCCTGTGGCATCCCATCCTTTCAGATCTCGGAAGCTAAGCAGGGTCGGGCCTGGTTAGTACCTGGATGGGAGACCGCCTGGGAAGACCAGAAGCTGTAGGCTTGGGAGAAGGACCTGGCAACCCCCTCCCAAAAATCAATCTGCCATTGAAAACCCTATGAACAGCAGAGAAGCACTGACAATAGTGTTTCCCCTGTTGTACAGAGGGTCGCTATGAGTCGGATACCGACTCGAAGGCACCTAACAACAACAACAACAACAACCTTTGTTGTGCACAACAAAGACTAAGACCTTCATTTCAGTGTCTTCCTTCAGATACAAATTTATTGAAAATCTAGTTACAGCTAGGAGTGGTGGTACATGCCTGTAATCCCAGCATTTGGGAGGTTAAGGCAGGAGAATCATGAGTTCCAGGCCAGACTGTGCTAACCTGTGATAACTTATCTCAAACAAAATCAATTTAACTCAGAATTATTAAATGATGCTGAGGTAGTATATAGAGTTTGTCTCTTTTCGGAACTGGAACAGTGTCAGACAGGGTAAAATATTTTAAGATAACTTGAAATGTGCCATTTCAATTTTATGATCATTTATTAAAAGCTATTTACATAAAAAATTTTATTTTCTGTTTTTATTTTTCACTCTTCCTTCACTTATGATTTTAAGATATCAAATAGTAGGTGATGTAGCACACAGCTATATTCCAAATAACTTGAAAGGCTGAGGTAGGAGGATCATGAGTTTGAGGCCAGAGCTACTTGTACAACTTATTGAGACCCTAAGAAGAGACTGAGGGTGCAGTTCAGTGGTAGAACATTTACCTAGTTATGTGCAAGGCCCTGGGTTCAAACCTCCAGTACTGAAAACAAAAATCCAATAAAAATATCCTTACAATTCTTAGGGGAGTATTGTAAAGAAATGTGTCTTGAAATGAAAGTAAATAGATTTCATAACTTTCCATATTTACCTGACTTATGGAAATTGTCATAAACATGTTAGGAATTTATTCATACAAGATGTATGGTATTTGAAAATCATTTTCACTATCTCATTGACCTTTCATTTCCATTTGTCTTTGGTCTGAAAACTGTTGGTACTCACTTTTTTTTGGTCTTATTTCTTACAGCCTTAAAATTAAGCAGATTTTATATTTCTTGTCTGTCTGGCCTGCAGCTCTTTTTCACCAGTATGACTAGAAGAAATGCATTATGAAACTTTGTGGAAATAGCAAAACTTGGGTAGCTATTGGGTTATAGTAACTAGTTGCTATTTAGTACATTGTAGTGGAAATATAATAGATTTTGCACATAGAAAATATTCTACTCTATTACTCACTAGCTATATATTTTTGAAAAAGCCATAAACCTCTTGAGTTTCCATCTGCTTGTTTATGAAGTATTTCATGTACTTTATATTTATGTACAACAAAAAACATTATGCCTAACATATATAAATATTTATTGAATACTACTTGCCTTTTCTACTAGAAAAGATACTCTTCTTTTTCTAGTACATCAAAAGATTTTAGTTAGTGAATGCCACTACTAGGGTAAAAAAATGTACTGAATTTATCACTTTTTATTTGTCATGGTGTTGGTGAGTGTTGGACCATCCAGACTTTAGCCTTTTCTCCACTGAACAGGCACCAGTCATACATGAATTAGCAAAAATATTCAGGGCCTAAAGTTTGCAAAACAATTGGTGTCATCACCCGATGTTTAGTTTCAGTTTAGTGACTATTTGGAGTACTATAGATTTCTACAAAGTGAAGATTGGGAGGAATGACCAAATACTGGCCATTGATTGTGCTGTCTCAACACCTTATGATTCAATTAACGCTTAACTATGACTTTGTTGGCACAGTTCTCTAATTTAGTAAATGAAACTACTATACATATTTAAATCATTCAACAATACCAAAGTCATTCTCAGAATGAACTCTTTTAAGTAAAGCAAACATATGGTTACATATCATTATTGAAAGTATATTAATACATTCTTATACATAAACACCATGGCTATCTATTGATATCTATGTTTATATATATGGTTTGTAACCTAACTCTGACTTCTACTTTCCAAGAATATTTCAAATCACAGTTAGATCCAAGATAATGTAATTGCAATTTTATCTTCAACACTTTCCTATATATCTTAGCATGTATTATAATTAATGTACCATTAAGAGAGTTTTGATATTTTTCATTATATTATGGCTGAGATATCCAAGAAAATAGAAATCTTCCTTTTGTTCTCATTGAAATTTCTAAAAAAGCTAAACACATGAAGAACAACTGAAAAGAATCTGGGTATGTTCTATTAATAACTCTTTAAGTGCTCAATATTCTAACTGAAATATCTGGAAAACCTAGATCATGGCACTACCTAGCCTCCTGGTCAGAGAGGGGTTCTTTGCCATCCATTTATACATCCTTCTATGTTTTACTACCCTACTGCTTTGTGGGGGTAGATACAGAACTGATAAGAACACTGCAACCTGGTACAAAAACTTGTCTCTGACTACTATCCACAAGCATGCATGTGGATGCAGAATAAGAGAAGGAAACCTATAGGACTTCTTGTAAGGTTTGAATCAATATATACATTCAGATACATAAAATTTGAATGAAGGTATGGGTTTGTACCTTTCCTAATATGGTGATTAGATCCCCTAGAAACTGTCTTACTTGAGGAACCCAAAATGAGTTAATTTAGTCACCAGTTTAACTATTTCTTTCAGATAGATAGATAGATAGATAGATAGATAGATAGATAGATAGATAGATGAATGAATGAATAGAGTGGACAGAGTGGAGTTTAGGTCAGGGAGTTAACATTCTATCTTTTGTAATATACTGCATTTTTAAGATTTGCAAATAAGGATAGCATTATATAGATTATCCACATGATTTCTTCCATCTATATCTTACACAAAACTTCAAAAAAGAAAATGGATGGTTTTTAAGTTTTCTGTTTAAGATGATTTTGAGTTATCTATTTATTTGTTTTTAGTACAAAAGGTTGAACCCAGTGCCTCCTGTATGCTAAACAAATGCTCAACCACTAAACTGTGCCACTGGATCCTTTTTTAAATTAATAAATAAATGTATTTATTTATTTTGCAATACTGATGGGTTGAATCCAGTGACTGAACATATTAGGTAAGGACTCTAGTCACTGAGTTGCACTTAGCCTCTTTTTTTATTTTTTACTTTGAAATAGGGTCTTGCTAAATTGCCCGGGCTACTGAGTCCTCAATCCTGTGATCCTCCTGCCTTTGCCTCTGGAGTGATGGAGATTATAGGTGTGTACTCACTTGTTCTTATTTTTGAATAATAAATGATATTGGGAGAAGGATATAGCAATCCACTCTCAAAGCAATTCCAAAACAATGAGCCATTGAAAACCCTGTGAGGGTCGCTATGAGTCAAACTCAACTCAAGGGCACCTAACAACAACAATAAATAAATTACCCCATTCTTATTTGCTGAAAATCAAAATTACTCCATTGTAACTTTTAATCATCAAGAGCCACATTATTATGCTTCCTGTGGAAGTTAGTCTGATACACAGATACATGAATTTGAAATTCATAGAGGTTTCATGGTACAAATGAATATGCTGTATTTGTTTACTGGTTGTATGCTATCATCATCCTAGGATGTTACTCCCATTAAATGATTAGTTCTTCAGAACTCTACTTTATTGTGCAATATCAAGTCTTTCCTTTCATATTATGTCATTTTTTGTGATTGAATTGAACAATAACCACTATTCATAGTTCTTTTAATTACTTACTTTGGCTAAAAATCCTTATTGCATCTACTAATGGATCTCTTTTTAGGGCTTGCTATCATATTACTTCAAATAAAGCAGTTATGTATGATAGTTTTACTTCTAACCTTCTTAGTATCTGATATGGCCATCAATAGTATTTGTATCCTAGGAAAGAAGAGGATGCTTGAATTGCTGTACATTTAGACTGATTATCAAGGCTTCCAAAGAGTTCTATAAATGTTGTTCTTATTCTTATCCAAATGAAATTATCCTTTCTCTAATGTGTTCTTTTAAGAGGAAACAATGTAATGATGGCATAGACTCTTGCTACTACCAGAGATATGAAAATAAATCATAGACACAATACTATGAAGATTGAATTATTAAAATTTCTGAAAATATAGGGAAAAATATGTAATTTCTAAAGAATAAATTAAAAAATATCCAGCAGACAATAATATTCATAGTTTTTAAACTTAACTTGAATTAGTTACCTCTTATTTATTTAGAGAGTAAAAGGTCTTTTGTTGATGATTTTCTTTTTATACTGCCTTACCAATGTATGCTTCATAGGCAAAACCTTATTAAATTTCTACTAAGGAAATAATCACGCTACAGGTTAACCCTTGGATGGGAGACCAACTAGGAATACCGGGAGATGTAGGAGAAGGATCTGGCAGCCCACACCTGAAACAATCAGCCATGGAAAACCCTATGAATGGCAGAGAAGCCCTGACAATAGTGCAGGGCATAGCACAGTGCTGGGGAATGTCTTGTTCTATTGTACCTAGAGTTGCAATGAGTCAGACCCAACTCATCAGCACCTAGCAACAACAAAAAAAGGAAATAGTCTTATGAGTAAAAGGTAGATGTAACATAGAGAATATGCAGCCAACTTTCTTAAGGAGCTTACATTTTTTTAAAAAAATTACTTCCTCAAGCTAGATGTTTGTTCTTGTTACCAGTAAAATATTGGCTTGAGAAATGAGAGTAAAATTTGTTAGTGCATTGTGTATATATTAGTAAATCTTAAAGAAAGGGAGACATTGAAGATAATTAGTAAAGTATGAGAATTATTATTAATTTCAAATTATATTTATCAATATTACCACTTTTTAACCACTTAAATAATCACACTTTTTAGAGCATTGAACAGAGGCAACAGAGATTTGCTATGTAAGGTATATCTGCAGGGTGATTTGGGAGTTCTGAGGCAAAGCAATGCCAGCCCAGAAGAAATGAGTATATTTCTACACATTTTCTGGATCTAGTCTTGGACTCTTGTGAATTGAGATGTGTAAAATACATTGATATTTCTTAAACAAACAAACAAACCAAAACAAAAAAACCTATTCATTTTATCTGAGAGTTGATACTGTGACTTTTAAATAATTTCTTTTGTAATATATCCAGTACCATATGAAAAATAGAAAATTTATCACCATGCATGTGATACTTAAAAATAATTGGTATGAAACCAAAATATGATGATTTAAAACCTAACTTAAAAAATGTTATAAATAGCTGGTTTTTAGTGTCATTTTTAGTTGTTGTTGTTGTTGTTGCTATTGTTGTTGTTGTTAGGTGCCATCGAGTCAGTATCTGACTCACAGTGACCCTCATAGGGTTTTCAATGGCTGACTGTTTCAGGATTGCCTTGGGAGTGGATTGCCAGGTCCTTCTCCCATTTTTGTGGTGCTGGAAACCGAACTCAGGACCTCAGAGACTGTAGCACAGTGCTCTACCAACTGAGCTAAATCCCAGCCCATTGTTGCTATTAGGTGCCATCAAGTTGAGTCCACCACTACCCAGCATTATGTCAGTGCTTCTCTGCTATTCATAGGTTGTCAATGGCTTATTTGTTTTGGGAGTGGGCTGCTAGGTCCTTCTCCCAAGCCTACAGCGCCTGGTATTCCCAAGTGGTTTACCATCCAAGTACTAATCAGACCTGACTCTATTTCAGAGATCTGACAGGATCAGATGCCAGGGTAATATGTTGTAGACCTCTTTGTGAGTGGCAGTGTTTATTTTAGAAATTTTTTTCTAGCCTTTTACTTTATGACATCTGGTAAAATTTACAGATCATCAAGGATGAATAACTTACAACATCAACATCATTATATAATCAGACCTGATGAAAAAATGTTTACACATGTTTATTACATTCCTGTATAGATATATTTTTAAACGAACTATCTTAAGGGCCCCCACACGTGTCATTTTGCTGTACTGTGAGGGCTTGTGTGTTGCTATGAGGCTGGAAGCTATGCCACAGTTATCTCAAATACCAGTAGGACCATCCATGGTGGATAGGTTTCAGCTGAACTTCCTGACTAATACAGACTAGGGAGTAGGACCTGGCAGCCTACCCCTGAAACAACTAGCCATTGAAAACCCTATGAATAGCAGAAAAACACTATTAGACATAGTGCTGGAAAATGAGCCCCCCAGGTGGAAAGACACTCAAAAGACTACTGGGGAAGAGTTGCCTCCTCAATGTAGAGTCTAGTTTGATGACAGAAATGGAATAAAGCTCCAGGGATCTCCATTTTCTGATATGGCATGACTCAAAATGAGGAGAAATAACTTTAAATATCCATTAATAATTAGAACATGGAATGTACATAGTATGAATTTAGGAAAATTACAAATCATAAAACAAGAAATGGAGTACATAAACATTGATATTCTAGGCATTGGTAAGCTAAAATGGACTGGCATGGGGCATTTTGAGTCAGATAATCATATGGCCTACTATGCTGGGAATGACAAAGTAAGGAGAAATAGGGTTGCATTCATTATCAAAAAAGACATTTCAAGATCTGTCCTGAAATATAATGTTGCAGGGCCAGAAAAATATCCATATTCATATGAGGAAGGCCAGTTAATATGACTATTATTCAAATTTACCCATCCACCACTAAGGCCACAAATGAAGATAGGGGAGATTTCTACCAGTTTCTGCAATCTGAAATAGATCAAACAAGCAATCAGGACATACTGATAATTACTGGTGACTGGAATGCAAAAGTTGGAGACAAAGAAGGCAGCTTAGTAGTCAGAAAATATGGCCTTGATGAGAAAAATAATGCAGAGATCACCAGATAGAATTATGTCGGACCAATGACCTTTTCATAGGAAAAACATTTTTTCACCAACATAAATGACAGCTATACACATGGACTTCACCAGATGGAACACACAGGAACCAAATGGACTGCATTTGTGGGAAGAAACAATGGGAAAGCTCCATATCAAAAGTCAGAACAAGATCAGGTGCTGATTGTGGATTAGACCATCAACTGTTCGTATCCAAGTTCAAAGTGAAACTGAAGAAAGAACAAGTATACGAGAGCCAAGGTATAACCTTGAGTATATCCCACCAGAGCTCAGAGACCACTCAAGTACAGGCTTAATGCATTAGACACAAATGATAGAAGACCAGATGAGTTGTGGCATGACATCAAATATATCATTCATTAGAAAAGCAAAAGGTTATGAAAAAGATAGGAAAAGAAGAAAAGACCAAATTATATGTCAAGAGAGACTCTAAAACTTGCCCTTGACCATCGAGCAGCTTAAATAAAAGGAAGACATGATGAAATTAGACAGAAGTTAGACAGAAGACATGATGAAGTTAGACAGAAGATTTCAATAGACAGCTTGAGAAGACAAAATCAGATATTTTAATGACATGTGCAAAGAGCTAGAGGTAGATAACCAAAAGGGAAGAACATGTTCTATGTTTCTCAACCTTAAGGAAGTGAAGAAAAAAATTCAAGCATCTAGTGGCAATATGAAAGATTCTACAGGGAAAATATTAAATGATGCAGGAAACATCAAATGAAGGTGGAAAGAATACACAGTCATTATACAAAAAAAGAACTGGTGGATCACCAACCATTTCAAGAAGATGCATATGATGAAAAACCATTTACTGAAGAAGATAAAAGAATATAGCCTTCAGTATGGATTGTTACTCAACACCAACAAAACAAAAATCCTTACAATTGGGTCAATATGTGACTTCACAATAAATGGAGAAAAGATTGAGGTTGTCCATGATTTTGCTTTACTTGGTTCTATGATCAATACCTGTGGAAGCAGCATTCAAGAAATCAAAAGACTCACTGCTTTGAGAAAAGCTGTGGCAAAAGATGTCTTTACAGTATTGAAAAGTACAGATGTCATATTGAAGACAAAGGTGCACCTGACTCATGCCATGGTATTTTCAGTAGCATCATATGGATGTTAAAGCTGGACATTGAACATGGGAGACAGGAGAAGAATTGATGCTTTAGAGTTATGTTGTAGAAGATGATTATTGAATATACTATGGACTGCCAAAAGAACCAACAGATCTGTCCTAGAAGAAGTGCAACCAGAGTGTTCCTTGGAAGCAAGGATGGCTTGCCTGTGTCTTACATATTTTGGACATGTAGTCAGGAGGGACCAATCCCTGGAGAAGTCATGTTTAGGAGAATGACAGATCAACAAAAAATGGAAAATCTTCCACTAGATGGATTGACAGTATCTGCAACAATGGGCTTAAACATAAATAAGATCATGTGCCTGGCACAGAATCAAGCAGTGTTTTATTTTGCTCTACATAGGGTCACTATGAGTTAGACCCTACTCGATGGCACCTAATAACATCAACACTTTTAAAGGGCTGCTATTTCTAAGGCCTTATCCTATAGTTTTTGAAGCAAAAAGGTTCTTTTTTAAAATCCATGTTCTCATATAAATGGGAATATTCAAAATTAATCTGGCATTAGTGATTTAAAATCCAGGTATTTATATTTGATTTTGTTTATCCTTGTCTCTAGTTTGATACCAATTTAGGGACTAATATGAATATTTGCAGGAAAAAAAAACTGCATTCTGCAGAGTCACTCCTAAAATACTTGGCATCTAAAATGTTACTAAATGAAAATTAATTGCTTTTCATAAAAAAGGACATTTTACAAGACTGTGTAATCATATTAGAATAATGACTGGCCTCACTAATGGAAATTAAATGTGATGCTGGGTGTACTGGCAGTGTGGCCTGGGAGCTAGGTTTGCATGAATAAGTGTAATTTTTGTCTCTCCTGAGTGGATTTGAATCTCAAAATAATTAATTCTGTCAAATAATTAATTTTGTTGACAGGATTAAGTTGAAAATATACAACCTCACACACATATATTATAATTATTTAGAATGACAAGATGATATAAAACAATAATCTTCAATTCTAACTGTCAAACTTGATCACATCATTTCTTATAGTACTTTTGAGATTCATGTTAATAACCTTGAATGTAGCATGTAAGTCATCATTTATATTTCCATTTACACATCAAATAGTTATATTGTCATTGAATGTGCTTTCTGGTGTGTTTGTGTGTATAGGAAGCATTACTGTTTTTACAAAAGCTGTTTAAGAAGATGAAGCTGTGTAAATTGAATGTATTTTATTTATTTTGTCATTTTTACTCATGCAACTGTATTGTGTGTTTTATCTTTGCTTTTCATTTTGTTTTCTGTTTTCTCTACATTTGGTAGTATATTGTGCCCCAGAACTCCATAATTACTTCCGTCGTAATGGTAACAGTGCCTAATTCAACACTGATCAAAAAGCAATGCAGTCTTACTTTTACAAGTTGAGTAAATGAGGATTGTTGTTCTTGTTCGGTGCCATCAAGTCAGTGTCCCACTCGTACGTACAACAGGTGAAACACTATTTATTGTCAGTGCTTCTCTGCTGTTCATAGGGTTTTCAATGGCAGATTGATTTTTGGGAGTGGGTTGCTGGTCCATCTCCCAAGCCTTCAGCATCTGGTATTCCCAGGCGGTCTC
Source organism: Pedetes capensis (assembly GCA_007922755.1). NCBI lineage: Eukaryota > Metazoa > Chordata > Mammalia > Rodentia > Pedetidae > Pedetes > Pedetes capensis. Next base: position 13,719 of record VMDO01009057.1, read on the forward strand.
TCATCCAAGTACTAACCAGGTCTGACCCTGCTTAGCTTCCGAGATCTAACAGGATTGGATGCCACAGGGCTAAGACTGCAGGCAAATGAGGATTAGGGCCTCAATAACTTGCTCAAGCACACATAGTCAATAGTAAATGATGCTATAATATGAACCAAGGCCACTTGATTCTATATTCTATGCTTTCAATACTCTGTTACTGCTTCCATACTAATAACTCCTGGGAAACTGGACATTTTTGAAGTCTGATCTTTCATTGATTATTACACATTTTATAGTTCAAATTCTTGCTTTCAAAAACATTAGCAATCAAAATATTTTGTGAAATATTATTAGATTTTTGATATTTTGAAATGTATTTAGTTATGTTAAATGTAATGATGTTTTTCCTCAGGAAAAGGAACTTAAGGGTTTTTATTCCTAAATAACGTCAGAACATTTTTTAAAAAGTGATTTTGAGGCCAGCTGTGGTGGGGCATGCCTATAATCCCAGTGGCTCCGGAGTCGGAGGCAGGAGGCTTGCAAGTTCCAGACCAGAGGCAATCTGCGTAATTTAGTGAGACCCTGTGTCCAAAAAGTAAAAAAAAAAAAAAAAAAAAAAATGGGTTGAGTGTGCAGCTCAGGGATCCAGCACTTGCAAAGCATGCAAGCGCAAGTCCCTGGGCTCAACCCCCAGTACCACAAAAAAAAGAAAAGAAACAAAAGTGATTTTGAAATTTAAGAAAAATAATACATTTAATCACAACAGGCTGATTTCTAGTTACTTCATAGTTTATTTAAAATGCATTTAAAATCATTTAGCAGATTTAAAAAATGCACACTGACAGGATTCCTGCATGTTTACTTTTAAATAGTTAAGTTGAACTTTACCTATTTGAAATATCGTTTTTGCTTGAATTCTTTCAACCTAAACCAATCTGATTTTTAAAATATCAGGATAACTAATATTTTACTCCCTTCTGAAGGTAATAAAGGAAATATAAGTTTCTAAATCTGAAAGCTGTCATAAGACAGCTCAATATAACCAAAAATTTTATGTATTTGTATAATCAGAGTAAGGCTGTCATCTGTTCTTGTTGTTAGGTGCCGTCAAGTCGGTATCCGACTCATAGCAACCCTCTGTACAACAGGGGAAACACTATTGTCAGGGCTTCTCTGCTATTCATAGGGTTTTCAGTGGCAGATTGATTTTTTTTGGGAGGGGGTTGCCGGGTCCTCCCAAGCCTACAGCACCTAGTGTTCCCAAGCGGTCTCCCATCCAGGTACTAACCAGGCCCGACCCTGCTTAGCTTCCGAGATCTGACGGGATCGGATTCCACAGGGCTAGGGCTGCAGGCTATTATCTAGCTGGTATTAATCTAGAAAGCATTATATGTACTTTGACAGAGTAGAATTAGTTTTCTTTTTCATTTACCTGGCAAATTAATGATGGTGGAGTTCTCATTGTTTACTACTTTTTCTACTTTGCGTTTTCCCTGCCCCATCTTCCTTCTATAAAATAAACAATGAAAACAAAGTCTACAATGACCGGGATACTATCCCCTCAACCTATTTATCCATCACATATAAAAATATAATCAATTGAGCATAAGATTTTATTTTCTTTTTTTTCTTATTGACTGTGGACACACAGAATTAAATTAATAATTCTTGGACTGTGAAACAGGAATCATTGGTGTATGCAGGGCCTATTTTATTATAATTAATTATTTATAAGATACTGAAGTCTAACCATGTATTATGTATCTATGCACATCTGTAGTGAGGCAACACACAGAAATTGTGCCTGGGTTGGATAAAGTACTAGGCTTTCAGTCTGAAATTCAGTCTGTGGCATATGGTTAGCATCTTGCAATTAGGAGGAATTAAAAGATCTACTTAAGTACAAAGTGTGTTAATTTGCCATCAAGGATGAATTGTCAAGTCTTATTAAGGATGAAAGTTTCCAGTTTGCCCCTTGTTGCTCCGTGACACAGGAGATGTGCCTGATGACTTTACAGCTGAGAGAGGTTTATTTTTCCCTCCAGTGGCAGGCAGCTGTTTGGTATAGAGAAGGTCTCACCTCTCATCCACAGAGATGACCCTAGGCAGCAGCTCTAGCTACTGCTTTTGCCAATTCAAGCAGCTTATTTGAGTTTATATGCTACACAATATTTATTACCTCCTAAGGACTATCTATTTCACATTTCCTGAGAAAGAATTATAGATTTTTTTCCTCTGGCAGGCCTTATGTACATTGCTAAACATTTCAGAAGGAGGAAAATTAGGGAGATATTTCTCAAGTTGATGCCTGGTAATAGGAGTGTACATCAAAGCATTTAAATGATCACTTATAAACCTGATGCATTAGAGTCAATGTGTTCCATTTGTATCATTGTAAGGGTAAATGATGTAGAGGGAAAATTAAGAGGAGTCATGTTAGACACATGAAAAGGCTTGCTAGTACTTCAGAAAACTCTTTTTTAGAGATTAATATCCCATGGGATAGAGTTCTAATACCATATGAGATTCAAGATAAAGGCCTTGAGAAGAAAATAAGTCCTTCTACTACATGCATGTTGTTGTTGTTGTTAGGTGCCATCGAGTTGAGTCCGACTCATGTTACCCTATGTACAGCAGAATGAAACACTAGCCGATTCTGTGCTGGGCACATGATCTTATTCATGTTTAAGCCCATTGTTGCAGACACTGTATCAATCCATCTGGTGGAGGGTTTTCCTTTTTTTCATTAACCTGCCACTCTCCCAAACATGATGTTTTTCCTCATGGATTGGTCCCTCCTGACTACATGTCCAAACTGTGTAAGACGCAGTCTACCCATCCTTACTTCCAAGGAGCATGCTGGTTGCACTTCTTCTAGGACAGATCTGTTGGTTCTTTTGGCAGTCCATGGTATATTAAATAATCATCTTCAGCACCATAATTCAAAAGTATCAATTCTCCTGTCTCCCTGGTTCAGTGTCCAGTTTTCACAACCATATGATGCTACTGAAAATACCAAGGCATATGTCAGGTGTACCTTTGTCTTCAGTGTGACATCTTTACTTTTCAATACTCTAAAGAGATCTTTTGCCTACAGCTTTTCCCAAAACAATGCACCTTTTGATTTCTTATACTAATCACTTATCCTGATGATGGAGACTAGTACTAAGCAAACAATGATTCAGTTAACCTAACTGCTTATACGAAGATGTACTGCAAATAGAAATGTGTTAGTACTGAATGAGATGTTAGCTGGCCTTGGACCTAACCCTGTATCTATAATCAATATCACTGGACTTCTGAGCCTAAGTTGCTTTCTCTATAAAATAGTACAAATAATGTAAGTCTTATCTATTTCATAAGGTTGTTATGTGGATCAAAGAGATAAATATAATGAAATATTTTGTGAGATTCAAATTCTTGTATAAATATAAAATATTAATTTAAATAATCAGTATTATAGGGAACTGTAGTACAACATATATGCTTATTAACATTTATTATACTAGCTGTATATGATAAGCACTGTGCAAATTATCTGTAGTACATTTTTAAAAGCTGAATTTTTCAAAGCTTGCCCTGTGATTTTTATCCTATTAAAAAAAGCTAACCCGTTCTATTTGGAGGATATCAACTATGCAAAATTGTTAAGGTCATAATTCTCATGCTAATGTTACTCCCATTATACCAGGCTGACTTATTCTTGTACCTTTACAAAACAAGGAAGTACAATGCTGCTTCTAAAAAATAATAACACACTTACCACTCTCTTCTTGAGTGTCATAAGAATTATTAATATGTTAAGAGCTTTGATAATTACATTTCATTTGGCCTCAAATGTGTTTAAAATTAAAGTAGACCTGGCTTATTTCTTCTGAGTTGCTATAACAAAATATTCGAGACTTGGTAATGTATAAAGAACAGAAATTTATGTCTGGAGACTGGGACCTCCAAAATCAAGGCTTTGCTACGGTTTGGTGTCTGGTAAAGTCTTGGACTCTGCTTCCAATATGGTGCCTTGAACAATGTGCCCTCACATGGGGGAGAGGATGAAAATGGAAAAGGGCCTAACTAGTTCCCTATAGCTCTTCTATAAGGGCTCTATGCTTATGACTTCATCACCTATAGGCCACACCTCTTAATGCTATCACATTGGGGTGTAAGTTCCAACATATGAATTTTTGGAGGAACACATTCATTCAGTTAATAGCAACTTCAGTTTTGTGTTAATCTAAGAGCAGGAATTATGTACCCTTAGCCAAAATTCTGAGCAGCCTTTGTGTTGTGTGTGGATTGTGGCCTGTAGGTGTGGACTACCTCAGGAAGAAACAAGGTTTGTCAGGTGCTTGTATTATTATAGACAAAAGAATCCTCTAGAGAGCCCTTGGAGTTCTAACAGATGGTTCCCTAGAAGTGGCTGTCATATGTAAATGTTTGATAGAACCTCAGGGATAATCAGATAACACTACAAATAATGCTTGCTGAATATGCAATAGGTAAGAAGAGCATCAACAGTCTTAAAAATTCATTTCGGCTTCTAGACTTTCAAGCCTATAAAACCTACTTATGTACTTGTAATACATATGTTATTCTGTGTAAATCTTTGCAAAATTGAGGTCATTACTGTTTGTGTTTATGATCTTAAGTGATATTCAATTTTATTTTACTGAATAAACTTCACAGCTATCATCTAAATAACAGCTACATAGTGAATAGTGGTTATTTCTAAATATAACTTAATAAAATACAAGTTTTTTTCCTTCTACATTAGAGGGAACCAGTCCTGTACAATTTCTTAAAAATAGGTCTAACTTTCTTTTTGAATCTATTGTGTATATTGAGTGCTAACATGTTATCGTATGAAAGAATGTTTTACATATTATTTTAAATAATGAGTTCCATTTAAAATGAGTATTGTGTATCTGTCAATTATTTAGCATATATTCCTTTTATCACTGCTTTAAAAATTTTGAAGTTTAAGATCAGAGCATTTTTGAAAGTAGTCAAAAGAGTTTGCTACATATCTCTAGTTCTCAAAATTGTGTTTTTGTTCTTCCTACATATGTGTTAATCTCTGCCAGATTGTGTATTTCAATCCCTGCAGTGCACATAGGCCCTTCTCTTTCATTTAGATAGTTGATTATGCCAGAAAAGATAGTGATCACTATTCTTGCATGTAAAGAATAAAAAAAGTCTATGTACAGTGTATAAGGATGGAGTACATTTTCAATTGACATAAAAGGTAAAGAACCTGCTTCTTGCCCATGAGGTATGTCAATGCCTCTTACAAATATGAAAGATTTTTTCTTCCAGCAGAATCTCCAACTGGTTCTCTCAAGAATTTTGACTCTCAACAAAATTCCTCATACAATCATTGAAAGCAATGGATTTTCCAATGAATATTGTTGTCATACAATTCTGTTAAAATTATGAAAAGGAACTAATTCAATTGCTTTTTGCCTGATTGCTGGAGATTAGGGTCATAGTGTTGATGCTGATGTACATATTTAGTTCAGTAGGCAATATCAATAAGAACAAAAAAGAATGGCAAACATCTATCCATCTAGTCATACATTTAATTGATTATATAAACATTTAATGAACTCAGCAATAATCAAGTATTAAATATATTCAAAACACCGAGCCAAATTATGTTAAGATAGAGTTAAAATGAGTATTACATATACACTTTTAAGGTATAATACGTCACCCCTGAATTTAACTTAGAAAGAAAAGTAAGGCAAATAACTGAAACACAAGTGGGGAGATATAGGCCAGCACAAGAGGAGAGATATAACTGTAAAATTACTATATAATTTTACTCTAGAATTATCTAAAAGTCAAATGTACACTTATTTTGGCCATACTGGAAACATTGTATATGACTAACTGGCCAGAAAGCTAAATTTCTTAAATGAAACCCTACTGTGAAGAAGCTATTTTGCTGCTTCTGTTTTGGAGCTACATGATCTATCTCAGCATTACAATTTGTAGCATTTTAAACATCAATATCCTCTGAGAATAGTTTATATGTGAAGTTCATTTTTAAATTCTCCAATGACAACTGTATTAAACCAAAACTGAGGTCAATAAAGCAAGCAAAAGTTTTCTTTAACTTAAAGAAAGAATAGAAGATCATAAATGCAAGTAGAGAATTTAGTATCTCTCTCTACCTCACTGGTGTAAGCTTTCCTGGTTATCAAATACCCACAACACATCCCTGTGCAGATTGTGAATCTCTCTTTATCTGGGGATCCAGGTTTCATGTCATTCTGAGAAGCAGATCTGATCTGGAGATCCTGTCTTGGTTTAGTACAGACATTTGTTAATTATAAACCAGCTCTTTCAGTGTGTGAGTGTAATTTACTATACATATATTAATTTCTATTTATCTCATCCATTTGGAAGCTAATAGGAGCTAATAGGAGTCCATATAGCACATTACTGATTAAATGCAATCAGCAAAGAATTGTCTAATCTCTGGAATTTGCTATTCCCTGAATGTTACCCTCACATACGCATTACTTTTGGCAGTATTTCAAATTTGTAGGAAAATATTATAGCATAGACTGTTACAAAAATCCCTGGCCAACAATATTACTTGAGTACCTGAAATGTACACTTCAGAAGATGATTAGAACTATGTAATCACCCTGACCTCCACGTAGGCTATCAAAGATATTGCTTGTTAAATCAAAGACCTAAAGAGATGTATAAACATGAAAGTCATTTTTAAGAGTATATTTATAGACCCAAGTCCCAGAACTTTTATAACATCATGTCCTTATTATGTACATGCCAGGGATGCTCAAAAGCTAAGTCATATTACCATAGGCAAGATACCTGTTTAATCATAACTGCTCATCAGAGCAAGGTAAATAGCAACCAATGCTGTGATATGCCATTTGTTAATTAAAACACTCTCTAGTAATGTTGATTCATAAGAATCTACATTGAGACCAATGTGCTAACTTGCAATGACCTCAGATAAAATATTACTATAGGCTATGTGATATCTCCAAAGGACCATGCCAACTCTTTTGGGGAAGGAACTGATGGAAAGCATTAAGAATTATTGTCCAAATCTACCTTCAGAAAAGTCATCAGATTACTGAAAATTGCCTGATAATGCAAAAGTTTTAAATCAGGGGATATAAATCTTCCTAGAATCAATTCGGTGTACCTGAAAATAACAAATAATATTTTCATTGAAGAAAAATAACCTAGAGATAAATTTCTAAATTGTCTATGTATTTTAAATAATAACTAAGCTAATATTTTTTGAAACATAGGTCATCTTATTCCCTCAAAGTTGGGTGTGTTTCACTGATAACCTTTTTTAAATTGGCAAAGGATAATTGTATATATTTATGGGGTACAATGTTATGTTTTGATATTTGTGTACATTGTAAAAGAACAAATGGAATTAATTAACATATCTGTCACATCAGCTAAGTAGGCTTTTTTTAAAATATAATTTTAAGGTACAACGGAATGGGTCTCATGTCATTTCCATACATGCATTTCATTGTACATTGCTCACATTAACTTTTCCCTTACCTTCACATGACCCTCCACCCCATCCCTTCACCAATAGTCTCCTTTCTACTTGCTTGTCTTTTTTGTGAGTATATCCATCTATATATGTACATCCCAATTTTGCCACAAGTGTAACATATGCATTTTTTTTCCTTTTCTCTCAATACCCTTTCTTTTTGCCCTTTCTCTCTTTTCTTTAGTCCGTTATCTTTCCCTACCTAGGTCTGATCTGTGTTCATGATTTATATTTTAATAACACATATATATTGAAGCCTAACATCTAAATATAAGAGAAACATGCAATGTTTATCTTTCTGGATCAGCTTATTTTGTTTAAAGTGATGATCTCTAGTTCCATCCATTTTCCAACAAATGCCATAATTTTGTCCTTCTTTATGGCTGAATAAAACTCCATGGTGTATATATACCACAATTTCCCTATCCACTCATCTGCTGATGGACACCTAGATTAATTCCATATCTTGGCTGTTGTGAATAATGCCTCAATAAACATGAATGAGCAGGTATCTCTATGGTATGTTGACTTATATTCTTTCAGATATTATCCAGACGTGGGATAGCTGAGTCATACGACTGTTCTAGTTTTAGTTTTTTTTGAGATATCTTCATACTGATTTCCACAGTGGCTTCCCCAACTTACATTCCCAGCAGCAGTGTATAAGGATTCCTTTCTCCCTACATTCTCACCAGCATTTGTTGTTTTTTGCTTTGTTGATGATAGCCATTCTGGCTAGAGTGAGATCTCAATGAGTGAGATCTCAATGTAGTCCTATTTGCATTTCCCTGATGGCAAAGGTTGTTGAAAATTTTTTCATATTAGTGGCCATTTGTATTTCTTCTTTTGAGAAGCCTCTATTCAGTTCTTCTGCCCATTGTTTAATTGGATACTTTGCCTTTTTGGTGGTTAATTTTTTGAGCTCTTTATATATTCTGGATATTAATCCCCTGTATGATATGTAGCTGGCAAAGATTTTCTCCCATTCTGTAAGCTGTCTCTCCACTCTGATAATTCTGTCCTTTGCTGTGCAACAGCTTTTTAATTTCATGCAATCCCATTTGTCAATTCTTGCTATTGTTTCCTGTGCTTTGGGGGGTCCTATTCAGAAAGTCCTTGCCTATGCTTATTCTTGAAGGGTTTCCCCTATGTTTTCCTCTAGCAGTTTCAAAGTCTCAGGTTTTACATTAAGGTCTTTGATCCCTTTTGAACTGGTTTTTGTACAAAGTGAGAGAGTGGCATTTAATATCAGTCTTTTGCATTAGGATATCCAGTTCTCCCAGTACCATTTGTTGGAAAGGGTGTCTTTTTGGCAACTTTGTCAAATATCAGGTTGCTGTAGCTGCATGGGTTTATTTCTGGATCCTCTATTCTGTTCCATTAGTCCACATGTGTTTTTGTGCTAGTACCATGAAGTTTTGTTTTACTGTAACTTTTGTAGTATAATTTGAAATCAGGAATTGTGATGCCCCCTGCATTGCTCTTTCTGCTCAGGATCGCTTTAGCGATTCAGGGTCTTTTTAAATGCTTTCTATGTGACAAATGCTATGCTTAATGTTTTTCTACATCTCATTTAAATTGCTCAAAGTCATAGCATTAGTTCCTATTTCTATTTCTAAATTACAGATAGAAAACTGAGAATCAGAGAGGCTCAATAACTTTTCAAAGTTACTCAGCTAAGTAGAGATAGAGTTGGGCCTGGAATAACCTTTGCATAACCTTAATGACTAACCACTCTTAAAAATTAAGATATATTTTCTCCTCAATATGAAAATCTTCTATGCTTTACTAGTTATGGTAATGTTAAAAGCTAGTGCAAAGTCTGCTTGGAGACTATATATGTCTAGTGAATTAGGATACATAGTGGGGATTTTAATTGGGCATGATGGCACAGTCTGGGTTACATAGTGAGATATCATCTAAAAAAGGAAAAGAAAATAAATAAAAAGGGAACTTAAAAATAGACACTAACTGGCATAATTATCTCATATGTATAGTTACTCTCATTGTTATTTCTAGAACAAGATCTTTTCAGTTCTTAAACTTTTCTAATTTCTCATTAACAATAAACTTTTCTCATTAACAATAACACTAAAGCTCTTATCCACAGAAAAGCATATATAATTTTTAATTTTGACATTTCTTAGAAGTTTCCAATGTAATACAGAGATTCTGCCTTATATAACTATGGGTAGGAGAGAAGTAGAATCATGTATATCATCCTAAACTATTGTGTAAGCAAGAACAGGATTTATCCTGCTGAGAAATTGTGTTTTGAGCCAATTATTTGCAACACATGCATTGCTATATGCTATCATTTAGGACAATACATCAACACTCTTAGCAGTTAAAGAAATTTATAAACAGGAACTTAAACCCGATGTACACATAAAAAAGGAAATTTCACTTTACCATTTTTCTTTGTTACTTAATGCCATTCAAGTTTGTGGAGGGAACTTTACAATTCCACCTATTGTAGGATATTTATTTATATTTTAGGGGAGTACAAAAAATTTCAGGAGATTGTAGGATTTAAGACCTTTCACTCCAGGGCAAGTTTGCCAAAACTGGATCAATAATGATTGAAAGTTGCTCATCTCTGCAGGCAGTTCTCTAGCCTACATGAAATCACTTAGTGGTCTAAATTTAACCCTGAGGAAACTGTCATGATTGACAATTTGAACAAAGAGGACAAGAATGGAATGGACCTGTTAACCAAGAGTGAGTGCATTTCTCCTGTGGGCAAAACAGTATTTACCTTCTAAAGTTTAGCTTTAAGTAATGTAAGACTTTTTAAATGGAGAAAGATGTTTTATTCAGTGAATGAACATGAAGAATAAAACAGATTGTTATTCCAGTGTATACACAAGAATAATCCTCTTATGACTTCTCCATTGCTGCATCATATAATACATCAATTAGAAGTGAATATTAGAAGTGAATGTTTTTGTCTTGATTATCCAATCTCACATTATTGAACTTCACTAATGTGAGTTATGCCCTATCATTTATTATTAGGTGACTCATAAGAAGGTGTATACAAAGTTATATATTCTACTCTATTTTATATCATTACAGGGAAACTATCTAATAGAGTCTGAGAATTGGCAGATCTTATCACTTAGTAAGAAAATTATAAGAACGATTTCTAGGCATTCTCAAGATACTTTATCAGCCATTCTCTTGCAACATAAGTCATAAAGTAAGTCTGAGCAGTTTGTGCTTATTTCCCCTCAACATGACATGAATAGTTGTGGTGGTACGGCCTTCCAATTTAGAATCTGTGGGCAAAATAATGATTGGTATCTCCCTTAAGTAACTTGAAACCCTTTTGTGGAAATACTTCAGATCTCAGAGGATAAGGGGGAAAAGGGAAACCTACTATATCAATGAATATTTAATAAGCACTTTGGCCAATGGCAGGTAGATAAAAAGTGCTCTAAGCTTATTAAGTGTAAACTAAGTATTGCTGAATGGTTTTTTTTAAGACAGCATTAATAATTTATGGACAATAGTTTAAAATTCAAAATCTCCTTCCTGGAACCTTCTTAAGAAATGTCTACAAACAGCATTAACTAAAAGGTGATGTGAGTAAAGAACAAAATTAGTACTGATTACTTCTTCCCCATTTCATTCAGACTCACTGGACCAAGCCCAGTAAAAGATATTTTCAAACAAATTTTGGGTTTCACTAGATGTTGTTGACCATTCAGAAACCAAGACAATGATGCATCAGGGTCCATGGCTCTCTGATAAAAAATGGTTCAAATAGCAGTCAGTGCCTAAGGAATGTGTCTGCTCCTGGTGAAAAAATCCCCAACATGCAGATATTGCATCAGTCACAACATCTTCCTTGACTTCAGAGAAAACTTGATTCTTACTTGTTTTATTGCCCAAGACCCTTACAAGTAAGTACTGATCAGGACTGACCTATTTTCCCCAGCCAAGTAAGAGAGTCTTATGATTGTTGGTTTCACATTTTAAATAACTCAAAATAACCTTTTGAGTAGGTCATGTTGACCAGTTAGAAACTTTATATATGTTGCTGTTGTTGTTAGGTGCCGTCAGTCAGTGTTAGACTCACAGCAACTACATACAACAGGTGAAACAAAACACTATGGTCACTGCTATTCATAGGGTTTTCAATGGCAGATTGATTTGGAAGAGTGGGTTGCTGGGTCCTTCTCCCAAGCTTACAGCACCTGGTGTTCCCAGGTGGTCTCCCATCCAAGTAATATCCAGGCCTGACCCTGCTTAGGTTCCAAGATCTGATGGCATCAGAAACCACAGTGCTATGGTTGCTGATTATGTGTACACACACACACACACACACACACACACACACACACATACATATATGGCTTGGGTTTAGCTCAGTTGGTAGAGTGCTGCTTTATGCTCTCTGAGGCCCTTGGTTCAATCCCTAGCACCACAAAAATGGGAGAAGAACTTAGCAATACACTCTCAAAACAATCCTGAAACAATCAGACATTAAAAACACTATGAGGGTCACTATGAGTTGGACCTGACTTGACAGTACCTAACAACAACAAATATATAAAATATCATAATTATAATCAACATCTTTGACATTTGTAAATAAAAATTAATTTTTAGAGGAGATAGCTTTTAAGGATATCATGTGCTCTAAATTTCCTCCAATTCCATCAATTTGGTCATCTTACAGAGAATGAGCATACTTTAGGATAACCCTTTGAAATGAATACTTTGACTTATACCACAACATAGTTTTACTCCTTTGAGGCTTTTTTGTTGTTGTTGCAGTACTTTGGGGTTGAGCCCAGGTCCTTTCTCATGCTAGGCAAGTGCTTCACTATTGAGCTGCACCCCCAGAACCTCTTTTTATTTTATATTTTGAGATGGGGTCTAAGTTGCTCAGGCTGTTTCTGGCCTCAAATCTGTGATCCTCCTGCCACAGCCACCTGAATCACTGGGATCATAGGTGTGTGCCACCGTGCCCAGTTGACTCTTTGTTTTGTTTTTAATTTAAAGTTGACATTTAATTTTCTTTCTTTGAAGAAATTCCCTTAAATTTTTCCATTAATTTAGTGATTAAGTAGAAATAATATTTGATAGGCTACCCATAACACCAATTACAGTGTCAGTAATGACTCGGAGGGGCTGGGATTTAGCTCAGTTGGTAGAGCGCCGCTCTGCAGTCTCTGAGGTCCCGAGTTAGATTCCCAGCACTGCAAAAATGAAGAAGGATGTGGCAACCCACTCCCAAGGCAATCCTGAAACAATCTGCCATTGAAAACCCTATGAGGGTCACTATCAGTCGGACATGACTCAACGGCACCTAACAACAACAACAACAACAACAACAACAACAACAACGACTCAGAGGAAATTTGTTCATTTCTCCAAAACTCTAAACCCACAAGTGACTTCTTTTATACTTGGGTAATATGAACTACTGTGAATGGAATTGTCTCTTCTCAAAATTCGTATGTTCAGATGTTAACCCAAAATGTGACAGTATTGATTGTGGGGACATAATTTGATTAGAGTGTAGTGACCATATAATGGGATTAGTGTTCGTGGAAGAAGAGAAAGAGAGGCCGGAACTTGCTCATTTTCTCCCTCTCCCTCCCATCTTCTCTCTTCCTTCCTGCCCCCTCCCTTTCTGTTTTTTCTCTCCCCTCCATGGCCCTCCTTGCTTACCTGTGAAATATGGCAGCCACCTGCATTCCAGAGAGAGCTCTTGCTAGGAACCAGTCAGACCAGAAGTCAGCTTGATCTTGAATTTCTTAGACTCAAGAAGTATGAGAAATTAATTTCTTTTGTTATACTTTTTAATTATAGTACTTTGTTACAACAGTTCAAAGAAACTAACACAAAATACATCAACAAAGAAGGGAGTTGCACTAATTATTTGTTCCCTACTTGATTTGTGACTATTAGCTTGGCCTAGCCAGTGTTCTTTTAGATTGGCCACAACTTCCACATGAATATGCTTAACACCTTTATGAACCACAGTAATGGTCCCTCATAGACTATAACCTCTCTGACAAATAGCATTTGGATCCATAACACTTCATTAATTGTTCTCCAAGAGATAGTTTAAAGCCTTCCATTACTCTTTGTTTACAAAGATGAACTATTTATTAATTTAAATTTATCAAAATAGTTTTAGTAGTGTTCAATAAAGCAGTTTATATAATTAACATTCCTTTTTTGGATTTTTTTCCCCAGTACTGAGAAATTGAGCCGAGGGCCTCACACATGCTGGGCAAGTGCTCTACCACTGAGCTTCATCCTTAGGCCCTGTTGTATTTTTTATTTGAGATAATCTTGGTAAATTGTTCAGGCTGCCTCTGGCCTCAAACTTTAAAATTTCTTGCCTTCAGCCTCCCTAATTACTGAGATTACATGAATGTTCTATGGTGATAGACTCATGTTCCAAATTCTTTTTTTTTTATTGGAAATTTTTAACGTATACCTTAATGTGATTCATTCTGACATGCTTTTCATTGTGACATTTTCATATATGCATTTTGTTGTACATTATTCATATAGGTTCCCCATTACCCTCTCGTATGCTTCCCCCAATCCCACCCCCCCATCAAAGACTTCTCTACCATTTACTTGTCTTTTTATGGTAATTTTTTGTATATATCCTTGGGTTCCAGTTCTGTTTAAGATAGAAACTTTTCCTGCAATGAACTATCTTTTTACCTTGTCAGAACTATTACATGCATTTTCTAGACCATCTATAATAAAATAGTTCTTAGCTTTTTTTTCCTTTTATTATCATCCAACATTTGTATAGGATTTTTTCCTTCTTATAATTTTGATTCAGCTCCCACATATGAGTGAGAACATGTGGTGTTCCAAATTCTTATATAAGTTTTAAATGTTGACTCACCAATAGTCACCAATTTCCAATACAAAAACCATTAACTTCTTGTAATATTATCCATACCTAGATAGTTATTGTTGCTTTCCATTCAATTACTTAATTTCAATTTACAGATAAAATATTTATTTTTAGTAGCTAATGGTTTTACTCAAATTTAGTCTCTATTTAGGTATTTTAACTAACATTATTTGACCTGAAAATTTAATACAATTCTCATTTTTTCCCCCAGTACTTGGAGTTAAACCCAGGGCCTGGGCTTGCATGCTTTGCAAGTGCTGGACCACTGAGCTACTCCCCCAGCACATTTTTTTTTTTTTACTTTTTGAGACAGGGTCTTGCTAAATTACACAGACTGCTTCTGGTTTCGAACTTGTGATCCTACTACCTCTGCCTCCCTACTCGCTGGGATTACAGACGTGTGACACCGTGCCCAGTTTACCATTCTCATTTTTATGTTGCTTTCCATTGTATTAAATTTTAACGAGCTGCTGAATGAAATATTATCATTTACTTAATTTTAAAAATCTTTCTGGATTCTATTCACTGGTATTTTAAGCCATTTTCCCTTAAAGTCTCTCATATGAATCAATCTTATGTGAAATTTATTGTGATACCTCTATTTTCAGTAGGATGTTATTAAAACATAAAATTCTTCATGCTTTTATTTTTTTATACACAAAATAGTAGATAAATAGGAAGGTGGAAATAGGATTGGAAGTTTTATTTATGGTATTATTACCATAATACTATACTTAGTATTTGTGAAACAATACAAAAAAAATCAAAAGAATTAGATGTGAATATAATACAAGTTTTCAAGAACTTTGTGAATAGCAAATTTCACATTTTCTGTGATGATTATTCATAGTTGTAGTGACTGAACTGAAATACTGAGAAAAAAGTTAAAAGATCAAGCATTTTAATTTATGTGTTGTAGTTGTTGTTGTTGTTACATGCTGTCGAATGTTGTCCAATTCGTACTGACCCTCATAGGGTTTTCAATGACTGATTGTTTTGAGATTGCTTTGAGGGAATGGATTGCCATGTAATTTTTAACATATTTATAATCAGCAATTGAATTTTTTTTTCAATAGGAGGAGGTTGAACCCAGGGCCTAGTACATGCTACACAAGTGCTTTGCCACTGAGTCACATCTCCAGCTCCTTTTTATTGTTTATTTTGAGACAAGGTGTTCCTAAATTGTGCAAGCCATTTTTGGCCTCAAACTAGTATCCCTCTGCCTCAGCTTTCGGAATTGCTGGAATTATAGGTATGCAGCTTAGTCCTTGGCTTGAATTTTTAAATACTCATTGAAGGCATACTATGGAAATGCAAATATATTTAAAATATAATCTGCAGATTTAATAAAGTATGCTTTTAGCAAAAGAAATCAGAATAAGTTTTCTGAAATTTTTAAATAATAATGACTTTGGTGATATTCCCAGGAAGCTCCAAATACTAATTCGTTTTTCCCTGAGTATAAGAGAATTATGCTGTTTCTGCTTAGCTTAACTCTTAAACTTCATTTGCTAATATAGATGACAGAATCCCCTCATATCCATTCCTCCTACTCCACATAATGCATCAGATAATACTCTTGAATGTAGGATTTAGGGAAGAGCTGGCAGGTGTTGCATATACTCAAATGGGTACTTTCTTACCCTGCTACTGGGAATAGAAATGCTTAATCTTTCTAGAAAGTAGTTGAGAATGCATTACTAATATTGTCCACTGTGTTTAACCCAGTCATTTTAATTCTAGGAATTTATCCCTATTGAATTTGTCAGAGTTCATCTCAGATATTTTTCTGATCAAGAAAACTGGATACAAGACAAATACCCATCAAGTATACAAAGAAAATGATAGTGTAGCTTTATTATTATGTAATCTCTTAAGTTATATCTAATACAATTACTTAACAACATAATAAAATGAGTTTTCAAATGATAAGTAATGATAATTGGTACATAAATTATGGTAATTTTTCTTAATGTAAAGCTTTTTTCTAAGTATTAAAAATTACAAATAAAAATAAAAATTTTATTTCAAAATGTTTTCAGATTGGAATTGCATTTTTCTTTCATATGTATATTTTACCCTCTAAATTTCCATATTTCCAAATCTTTCCTTTTAGAAAGCTGTTTGGTTTATTCTAGAAAAGCTTAAAGCATAAGATTGAATCTTCATCATAATTGTGATATTTATCTTTATGAACAGTAAGGACTTCAGCAAATATACGATGGTGACTTCTTCATTGCAAAATAGACATCAAATTTTTCACAAAATAGTTTTACAAATTGTTGTTAGGTGCCGTTGAGTCGAGTCCGACTCATAGCGACCCTCATAGGGTTTTCAATGGCTGATTATTTCGGGATTGCCTTGGGAGTGGATTGCCAGGTCCTTCTCCCATTGGGAATCGAACTCAGGACCTCAGAGACTGCAGCGCAGTGCTCTACCAACTGAGCTAAATCCCAGCCCGTTTTACAAATAGGTTTGTATTTTTTATCAAGTAGTTTTTCTTAAGATCTATTGAAAAACTCAGTGATGCAGTGGCTGTAAATTATATTTTTCTAAATTGTGGGTGGCTTTCTGAAAAATAAATTCTGACTTTTTATGGCATTGGTTTGGTTTACTTTGTCTAAGAGGAGATTCTTAAAACACATTAGTTTATTTCAGTTCTCTTACCCCTTCTAATTATGAATATAAGCAATTTTATACTAAGGTGTTTAATGAAAAAATATTCTAGTATATGTAGATGAGTTTAAAAATATTTGGAAAACAACTGTCCATTTATGCATGCTGAGAAATTAACTGTTTGCCTGTTTAATTCTCACATCATCTTCTACTGATTAATTCAAATAATACCTGATTTAAGAGGTTTTCTGTGGTCTTCTCAGCTGGATATGATTTCTCTTTCTCCTGACCTGTCAAAATTACAACTTTAGTTGTTATATCTTACATTTGCTATGTTTTATTGTATATTATAGTGTTTGTTTGAATATAGCTCTAGGCTCAAGCTGATTATAATTTTGAAGGTACAGTTTATTCTTTCATATTCCTTTTTGTGTATCTTTTCATGGGTTCTTGAACATTGTATGTATTAATATTATTGACTGCCTCTCTTAAATACCTAGTATGTGTTATTGTTGTTCTTTTTTCTTTCATCAATGAGAGTCTGAGTGACTCTAAAATTTAGATATTGAAAATTCAGGACTACTGAACCTAAGGGAGGGCTCAGGTTTAGCTCAGTTGGTAGAGTGTTGTTCTGTACTCTCTGAGGTGCTTGGTTTGATCCCCAGCACTGCAAAAGTGGGAGAACGACCTGCAACCCACTCCAGAAACACTCTGCATTTGAAAACCCTGAGAATAGCAGAGAAGCACTGACATAGTGCTGGGCATGGCACAGGGTCAGGGAGTGTTTTGTTCTATTATACATAGGGTCCTTATGAGTGGGACCTGACACACCTAACAATAACAACAAGTTTAAGAGAAAGATAACATTTACTGTGGGTTAATTTTATCTGCTCCAAAACTATTTTCCTCTAAAGCACAATTTAAAGTTACCTTTAATTAATAATTAATGTATCCTCTGGGATTCAATGGTAGACATTCCCTTGAAATATAAATGAAGAGGCTTTCTTTATTCTAAATATATTCTTTATGATTTTTACAGAGGATTCACCATTTCAGTCTGTATTTCCAGAATTAAAATCTTTTGTTATTTGAATTAGTTCTCTCATATAACAGCTACTTGAACTTTTATGTGTTATTTTCCTGAATATAACTAAAATTGTCCTATCTGTTCTATGTTTTTAGGACCAAAAACATATTTATTATATTGGTATGCATTAAACACGAATAGATCGTTTCTCAATTACTATACATATAGAGGTCCAAAATTCTGTTACAATTTTGTTACAATCCATTAGAATTTGGCCATGTTTCCATTAAGTAAAATTAAAAAAAAAATTACTTATACTAGCCACATATCTGTACTCCAAAGCTACATGTAGTTATTAGATATCATTTTTAGATAGTGCAGATATAGAATAATTCTGTCACCATTTAACATTCCATGGGGCAATAGTAGTAATTTGCTTTTTATTTTATAGTAGCATTCATAGACACATACGAGCTCCCTCCAAACTTGTAAATTAAAACTAAATTTTCATTGAAAATTTCATTTTTCTCTTGTCATCTCTTTTATAGTTGTGGCATTTCTTTGACCATTATTTCCCATTTTCCTGTCAGGATGTAGGCATTTCTCCAATGCCTGACAGGTCCCTGGTTTTTCTCTTTATCACTGGCTATCAGTAATTTGATTATGATGTACTTGCTGTAATTTTCTATGTATTTATTCTCCTTAGGCTTCATTGAGAATCTTGGATTTCTGATATTATTGTTTTATTCATATTTAGAAGACTTTTGGCCATTATGTGTTTGAATATTTTTCTGTTAGCGCCTGTAGGATTTGAGATATATGTATGTTAAACAGCTTGATCTCTTTCACTGAGCTGAGGCTTTGTTTAGTATATTTTTCAGTGTTTTCTCTCTGTACATTTTCAATGTTCTCTACTTCTACAGCTTCAGATTTACATATCTGTTCTACAGTCTTATTGCCTGAAATATCCAACCAATGAATTTTTTACATTTTTAGATATTATAGTTTTCATCTTTAATAGGTCCATTTGATTCATTTTTATGCCTTCACTTCCCCCTTGGTCATGGGTCATATTTTTCAAATACCTAGATCTGTATGAGTTTTTGATTGGATACTGAAGATGGTATATTTCAGGCTTTTGAGTGTCTGAGTTCTATTTTAAAAAAAAGAAATATTATTCTTTTCTCTGATAAGCATTTGGATTGTTTTAGTTTGATCATCTTGTTTTTATATTTTCCTAGGGTGGTCCCAGAATATCTTTAATTCTAAGGATCATTTACCCCCACCACTATAGTTGAATTCTTTCAATATCTAATCTTAATGCTCCCCGGAGTCAGTTTGGGCGGGCCCTCCCCTGTTGCTGGTAGGAATCTGAGTGATACTTAAACCTTTGTTTGGTCTTGAAATCCCTTAGTTCACAGCTTCTTTCCAATACCTTTTTAACTGGGTGCCTGGAATTTTATCCTTTGCATGTATGTTTTAGGGATTAGCTAAGGTTCAAGGGACTCTTCTAAGTAGATTTCAGGAGTTCTTTTTCAGGATAGCTCTCTTGTCTCAAGAAAACTGCCTTATAAATTCTGGCCTTCTCAGACATGCTGAACTCTGGTCTCTATCTCAACTTAGTGTGGTCATCCTCTCTGCTTATAATACCTCCACCACAGCTCTCTATTGCTCTGTGATTTGAGATATATTTTCCAGGCCATGCTTGCCCTTAATTTATTTTCTTTCATATGTCATGGCTCTTCAGTTGTGGTTCAATGATTGAAAAGCATTGTTTCATCTATATTTCCCTGATTTTCCAGCTGTTTGAGTCAGGAGGGTTAATTTCATTCTTGTTATTCCATCATAGCTGAAAGTGGAAATCCTTCCTCAACTGAGTGAATTTATGTAATGGAGACACACACGCTAAATAATACACTAACAATCAAATAATATTACTTTAGTTATCAAATCAAGGTTTGATTTTAAAGAATGTTGAAACGATAATATACACTACAGCAGAAATCTCTCATTATCATAAACACATAGGAATTGGCAAGTTAGTCTTTTAGATACATACAGATTTTAGGGTACTTAATAGTCATCAGTTGTGATTACAAATTGACAGTTTGGAGTTAGTCACAAAAGCCATCCACATATAAAAGGGTGGTGTCAAACACAGCATGTTGACATTTGCAGTGAGAACTCACACTATGAATGTACCTTCATATTAAATTTGACCAAAGACCACTCTCAAAAGCATAACAGTGGGATGTATGAACCATGGGTCTGAACTACTCTAACAATTTTTGTGTTTGCATTTTAACCAGCATGTCTCTGACTAGGAAATGAAATGTCAACCATAAGAATTGTTTTCCTTGAAAATATTGGAAATAGGTTATTTCTGAAAATATTCATCACATGACAGCAAAAAGAAAATAGTATGATTTCTCTGAATTGTATTATTGGTGTTGCCTGTACTAGCAAGAAAGGGAAACTATACGAAGCTAACATTTAAATAAGTACATATTTTTATTTTCCTTATTTCAGTGGATTCTGAGAACATTTGTCTTGAGGTATGCAATAGCTCAAATTACAATATTTAAAAAGATTATCAGCTTTCCTTTCTTCAATCGTAGCTTGAATAATTTATAACAGAACCATTTAAATATAGCTAAGCTGAAACAATAATCTTTGTTTCAAATGATGTCTTATTCTTAATTTTTATGTAAATGACATTTTTATTAATGCTGAGGGTCCAGTTTGAAGTAAAGATTTCAGAAGTTCAGATGCAACAATGAAAGGCTTTATTCAAAACATTTTTAGTTACTTGGTTGCTCTTGATTTCAGGAGCACCTCATTTAAATGCATAGTGAGAGGATTTCCAAGTATATCCAATTTACATGCCTTTAAGACTTCTACCACCTTAATGTTTAATTTAGAAATGTCATTTAAAATGATTCTTAGAAGTCAGATGCATTTATTATTTTATAGCTATATACTTTAAAAGAGATACATCATATAAATATGTAACTATCATTGACAAAATATATCAATTAGCTAATGATCAACACTGATCATCAATATCAGAAAGTGTAACCATGTTGAAATTTTGTTGTTAGGTGCCATCGAGGCAGGTTTGACTCATAGCGACCTTAAAGGTTTTCAATCACCATAAAATAGTTTCTTTCAATAATAGATTCTGTAGGAGATGATGCCTGGCAAAATATAGGTGCTTAATAAATATTTCTTAATGGATTTTAAGGCCTTAATACTATATCTGTAAGTTCTTGAGTACTTAGAAATAAAAGTTTCACCAGGGCTCAGTGGTGCATATCTATAATCCCAGTGACTCTGGGGCCTGAGGCAGGAGGATTGTGAGTTCAACACAGATGCAGCCTCAAAACTGTAGTGATAACTTTTCTCAAAAAAAAAAAAAAGAAAAGAAAAAGAAAAGAAAGGAAAAGAAAGGAAAAGAAAAGAAAAGAAAGAAAAAAGAAAAAGAAAAATGGGGATAAAAGAGGTGCAGCTCAGTGGTAGAGTTCTTGACTGGTGTACACCAAATCCTGGGTTCAATGCCCCAGAACTACAATATAAATTTCATTGAACTCAATTAAGCACAATTTATCTTTCGCCCAAGCTTGGAAAGCAGTTTAAGAAAAAATACTACCAGTTCTTAGACAATGTGTTATTGTAGTTAGGTGCCATAGAGTCGGGTCCAACTTACCGCATCCCTCATAGGGTTTTCTTTAGCTGATTGTTTCAGGATTGCTTCAAGAGTGAATTGTAACATCCTTCTCCCATCTTAGACAACATAGGAGTCTTTTATTAAGAGGATAAATTGAAGTTGAGAATAAAATTTCAACAGTAACCTGGTTTACTAATTTGCTGATCATTGATGAACACTACCTAACTGACATATGCTATTGGTTCAATTAAAGAACATGTACAGAATAAATCTCTTTACTCAGAAGTCTTTTATTGGTTAAATCTCCCATTTCAGAAATTATGCTTTACTTATGTTAAATTATCTACATGAATTTGTGATTTTAATACTACTTTTTTTCTCTTCTGCAGCCTTTAATGGAACCAATTACTGGTTTCTGATAGCAGGGGTCTGATAATGAAACAGATGACATGGATATCTCTTATGGAAAATGTAGAAATAAAAAAGCCTGTATTCTAACAGTAAATGAAGATTACATTGTGATATTCCATCTGTCATCAAACCTTAGCCATGTTGTATTTTCATTTTTGCTCATAGAATAAGGTGGCTTATTCCTCAGATTTTTTTCTTTAAAATATAGGTAGACTTAAAAACAACTACAAAATGTTCAGTCATTATTAGAACTGTATGGTGGATAAATGAAGAATTTTTTAAAACTACATATTAAGTAATTATAAATATTTTTCAACTGCATTTAGATATGAAATATATACCTTTTATATCACTAAATTTTCTTTTCAAGAAAATCAGTAATAGTTAAGTATTTAAAGTTCCTGAGTATAATATTGAAAAACTGCTTAAAGCCAGTGATATCTATTGAATCCAGTTATTTACTTTCTGATTATTTGTGTTTCTTTGTTCATTTGTTTAAGGATTGAAACAAGGTGAGCCAACCATGACTGGGAAAACACAGACCAGCAATGTCACCAACAAGAATGACCCCAAGTCCATCAACTCTCGTGTTTTTATTGGCAATTTAAATACAGCCATCGTCAAGAAAGTTGACATTGAAGCCATTTTTTCCAAGTATGGAAAAATAGTTGGATGCTCAGTTCACAAAGGTTATGCATTTGTACAGTACATGAGTGAGCGACACGCAAGAGCTGCAGTGGCTGGAGAAAATGCCAGGATCATTGCAGGCCAACCACTTGGTAAGTCATGCTTTGTTATGGATTTCACATGAATGTACCTGTTTCTGCACATATCTAAATATGGTTTCATTTTTTAAAAGCCAGTACCACCATAATAGCTATTACTTTTTAAACTGCTTGACTATTTAGATTATTTTCTTGCTCACATGTTGTTTTACATGTAGGTATTATATTTTCTGTACAAGTTTGTAAACCTGAGATCAATGGCCTGCTTTCAAACAATTAATACCTCCACCAATCCTATCAGAGCCAGGCCAACAATACAAATGCATCAGATTGAACTTTGTTTTACTTGAAAGAGTGTGTATCTTCTATCAGAATATACGCTAAGCCAAATGACTTTGCTTGTTATAGTGTTTGCTCTGAAAGACAAATTCATTTCCCTTATTTCCAGTTTTTACTTGGGAATAGATGGGATAGAAAATAGTAAAAGGAAGTAAAATTTCTAGAACTACAGAGAAGTTAAACTCACTCTTTCTTATGCAGTTAGGAAACTTGTATATCACGCCTGTCCAGTCATGCGTAATAACCAGATTTGTGCCTAATATCCAAGTAATAATATTGCATTTTTTCAAAGCAAAGAGAAAAATGTAAGTAGAAATAAAATGAAAATACAAGAGAAAATATATTGTAGTTAATGTAGAAACAAAAGTAAAAATTAAGTAGAAGGGCAATCATTGGTGGCCAGGGAAGAGATGGGAGAGGGGGGTCTTGAGAGGGTTAGGGGAAAGTGAACATGAGCAACGTACAGTGAAATGCATGCATAGAAATGTCATTGTTGTTGTTGTTGTTAGGTGCCGTTGAGTCGGTATCCGACTCATAGCGACCCTCTGTACAACAGGGGAAACACTATTGTCAGTGCTTCTCTGCTGTTCATAGGGTTTTCAATGGCAGATTGATTTTTGGGAGGGGGTTGCCAGGTCTTTCTCCCAAGCCTATAGCTTCTGGTGTTCCCAGGTGGTCTCCCATCCAAGGACTAACCAGGCCCGACCCTGCTTAGCTTCCGAGATCTGACAGGATCGGATGCCACAGGGCTACAGCTGCAGGCAGAAATGTCATAATGAGACCCATTAAGTTGTACATTAAAAATTACCACTGAAAAAAAAATTAAATTAAATTAAATTAAATTATTAAATTATCATTAGATATTTTTCCCACATGAGGAAAAAATGGCATTAATATATCAATGATTTCCTAATTTATACCTCTTATCCTGTCCTGATTCATACCTTCTCTTGACTCTCCAACAGATATCTTAGAACAAAACTAATTTTCCACATCCCAACCTGTTTTTATCAATTACTTTCTCAAAATAAATAAACTCCTTGTTTATGTAGTTTTTCAAATGAAAACCGAGCTGTTACCCTATTTTTTTCCCTTCCTCCTGCATTCCAAATTAATCTATCCAGGTATTTCTTCCCCCAACATATCCCAAACCCAGTCTCCCTGTAGGTTTGTACTACAGGCCTTCTCTTGCAGTCTAATTTATACCAGTGGACCTCCTGGAGAATATGCGAATTATTGCCTTTCTACTGTTGCCAGAGTGCCCTTGAAAAACATAAATTAGATTATATCATTAACCTGCTTTTAAACCTGTAAGGCCTTTATCATATAAAATAATATTTACATTCTCTACTGTATGTAAAGTCTCCCTAATGTGCTACAGTGTCACATCTTCAGTCCCATCCCCTTGTCCTCTCTGCCTTCTTGTACTACTTTAGTAATGCTGGCTGCTGATATGCCTAAAGAATTACAAAATTGTTCCTCCTTCAGAGCCTTTAAACTTGCTATTCCCTGTGCTAATCATTTGTTCCTTCCTTTACCATGTGCTATGCTCAAAATTTACCACCTCAGAGAGGGTTTTCCTGGCCATTCTATCTAAAGTAGAGTTCTGCCCCCTTGCCTTTACTGTATAGTCTAAATCTCTGTTTAAATATTTTCATAGCCTACATTAGTATCTGGGTGATGTATTTTAATTTATGCTATTAGCTTTGTCATATCCACTAATGTAAAGCTGAAAGAGCATACAAAAAAAGATTATTAAAACTATTAAGAAATTGAGTTAGATGAGTGCTAATAATATTGTATTATCCAATTAGCTAAAACAATTAGGAAAACTAGTTTAAGGTATTATGCACACCTGTAATCCTAGCAGTCAGGAAGCTGAGGGACGAGGATTGGGTGTTTGAGGCCGGTTGGGGCTGCATAGGGAAACTCTACCTCCTCCTATGGGTCCCAAGATATTTATTACATGCAGGAATATAGTTATTATTTACATTTCTACTGTTCATTTTTTCTGTATTTTACAGGAAGCTTTTGAGTAGACATTAGTGGGTTTTCCATCTGTGTCTTTGTTTTCCTTAATGTCTCCTTTTTGCTTGCTTACCATTGATATGGGAATTTTCTGACCTGTTTGTTTTTGTTTCTAAATTGAACTTCCTTGAGTCCTGTTTCCTATTACCACTTAGCTGATCACTATCATTTTTTAGAATTACACAAAGGAGGAAGAGAAATATCCATACTAAAAATTTAATGTCTTAATTGCACAAACCCAAGAGAAAAAATGATGACACTAGATTTCTTTGGTTTGAAAGGCATAAAATTAAAATTGTGCCTCTAATAAGATGCCATTTCTCATTCTTAGTCATTCCTCTTGGATCCTCACTTAGTTTTATCCTAGGGATAATCTCCAGATCATATATCTTAATCATACTTTGTGCCCAAATCTAAGTCAAATATTTTATAATTTTAGTTGAAATCTAGTTTATCACTTTTGCCTAAATTGATTTTTTTAAATATGAAGCAAGTGCTTTGCAATTTAATTAATAGAATTGCTTTTCATGTCAACTGTCTGAATATACCTACCTTTTCTTAAATCATGTCACTACAGGTTCAGACAAAAGCATGTGTCCTAATTGTTCCTTTTTGGAAGTTAGTTCCTCAATAAAGTCCTGAAGGAAAGCCTTAAATCCAAGGATTGTGCATTTGTGTTGATATGTAAGGGAAACTGTAGGTTCAAGTAAATCAATCTCCTCTTCTCCATTTTTTCTTTTACTCTCAAAAAATCCCTTTATGATTTGCAGTCTACAAAAAGCATGCATGCTCCTAATATTCAGTGAATTGAACACAGATGAAATAATAAGTTAGTATCACATAAAATCAATATTAGCTTCATGTTTCTTAAGCAATCTAAGCATTCTCTTTTCTCTTTAGAATGGGATGGAATTAATATAGATTAAGTCATACTCTAGGGTAGTACCTTACCTGTGTTTATTTGACCTTAAATAGTGCATAATCATGTATTTTCATCTGATTAGATTAGGAACAATTTTTTCATTAACTCTTTGTGTTTAAAAATGTTAATACAATTTAGAGATTGTTGTTGTTGTTTTTGTTAGGTGCCATCA
>VMDO01009057.1:40163-79761 GCA_007922755.1 Pedetes capensis
TCATAGCGACCCTCTGTACAACAGGGGAAACACTATTGTCAGTGCTTCTCTGCTGTTCATAGGGTTTTCAATGGCAGATTGATTTTTGGGAGGGGGTTGCCAGGTCCTTCTCCCAAGCCTACAGCTTCTGGTGTTCCCAGGCGGTCTCCCATCCAGGTACTAACCAGGCCCAACCCTGCTTAGCTTCCGAGATCTGACCGGATCGATCGGATGCCACAGGGCTACCGCTGCAGGCTATTTAGAGATTAAGCATTAGTAATACTAAGAAAATTTCAGCATCCTAATGTGAGTCCTCAAAATTTTATGGAAAGTATAGATATATCCTTAAAATAAGAATAAATTATGTGTGAGATGAAACCTAACATTTATGAAATGGCAAATATTAATAGCTATTTTGATACTGCAAGTAAAAGGGCCACTTAAAGTTTTAAGATGGTGTATTAGTTACTTTTCTTGTTGCTATGACAAAATACCAGACAGAAACAACCTAAGAGGAAGGATTTATTTTGACTTATAGTTTCAAAGGGTCATTCCATGGTTTCTTGGCCCCATATGCTTGGACAGAACATTATTGCTGTGGGAGCATATGGTAGGGGTTAACTGTTCACTTCATGGGGGGCAGGAAGCAGAGAGAAAGAGAATACAAGAAGGGCCCAAAGCAGGAAGGATATAGCCCCCAAGGACATGTTTCCAGTAACCTACCTTCTCCAAGTAGGCCTTCCCTCCTACCTTTGACCACTTCTTAATAATGCCTTCTTGATTAATCTGTCAAAGAATTAAACCATTCATTAGGTCACAGCCACTATGACCTAACTGTCTCTAGAAATGCCCTCACAGAGCCACTAGGATGTGTGCTTTACTCATCTCCTGGGACTTTCTCAATCTGATCAAGTTGACAATGAAAATTAATCATCACAGATGGGGAGTAATATGTTGAAATGTCTGGTAGTAAAAGAATCACCCAACCATTTGATAGTTGGGGTTTGTTGTTGTTGTTGTTAGGTGCTGTCAAGTAGGTATCTGACTCATAGCGACCCTCATAGGGTTTTCAATGGCTGACTGTTTCAGGATTGCCTTGGGAGTGGATTGCCATGTCCTTCTCCCATTTTTGCGGTGCTGGGAATTGAACCCCGGGAGCTCAGAGACAGCAGTGCAGCACTCTACCAACTGAGCTAAATCCCAGCCCCTGATAGTTGGAGTAGTGTGATGTAAAACTAGAAAGAGTTACATGTGCTAGGAGTCTACTGAAAGAGTTCAGGTTTCAAATTATGAGGACAAGAGTGAAAAATGAAGAAAAGAAGGTTATATTGATAATACTTAATAACTAGTAGGCACAGTTGGTGAAAAAGACAGAGAAAAGAATTAAGAATGAATCCCTTATTTCTGGAATTGATTCTCAATTGAATAAACTTGTAAGTCTCCAGGATGATAGAAAATTATTTTTTAAGGGATTCAGGACTGAATATATGCTATTAAGGTTAAAGTGCATACCTGAGGATTTCCAGGTGCATATATATAAAACCTTGCAAACACAGGCCCAAATGAAATGTAGAGATTTGGACCACGGGTAAAGATTATGAGTCATCAACAAAAATAGTGTAACAGCTGTAGAGATGGATAAACTTTCAGAGTAGAGTCAGAAGAGAATATTGGACAAAGATAGATCTATGGAGAAATCTTTGAGTCCCTAAAAAGAACTTTCCTGATAAGCCCTCTCTAAATATCTAGTAAATTAGTAAATGTCACTAACAATGAACTTAGAGAAGGTACATTCAGAGCTGTTGGGAAGTTGGGGTCAGAAATGACCAGACAGAAATCTACATTGGAAAACTACATCAAGGCCATCAAGGTCTTGGAGTTAGCTAGCCTGCTCGTTAGACCTTTGTGTACCCTAGTTATCACAAGGAACAACCGGCCCCATCCATCTACCCAGTTAACAAGTAGGAAGTCAGAAACAAAACAAAAAGAAAACCATGGTGCTATGGTTTGATGGCAGTTTGTTTCTCAAGAGTTCATGTGTTCTAGGTTTGGCCCTCAGCATAGCGGTGTGCTAGTGGTAGGGACTTTAAGGGTTGAGGCTTGATCCAAGGATGAAAGGCCTGCCCCTCCTCCTGTTATACTTTCCTTCCTGATCTCTCCTTCCAATTCATGTTCCTGCCATTGTGATTCCACCCACTATGAGGCCTTCCGCCAGAGTGGGGCTGGTCCTGGTGCCAAGTCCTTGCATTGCTAGTCTGCCCCGAGCACTTCTCCTCAATTTGAGATGGAAATCATAAGGGGGCAAAGCATTACTCTTTTTGGTGCTAGCAGCTCATTTTGGTGTTACTAATTCATCTGAGAGTTCTTTTGCTCAATTTGAGAGAGAAATCAGGGAGGGAAGCTCTACCATTTGAATGAGGCTCTACTGGGGCTTGTGCTCATGCACAAGGCAGACAGTAGCTGGGATAAGGCTACTGAACTGACTCTGAAGACACAAGGAACAAAGGTGAGCTTGCACAGGCATATAGCTGTTGCATGGGACCCCAGGATTTTTGCACACATCTTGTCAATTTTCTGCTCTTGGCATCGGTATTTGAATTTAGCACAGTGAAATGTCCATGCATATTGCACTCCTCTGTGCTCAGCTCACAAAAGATGGTGCAGGTGTTCACAATTCCCACTACAGGAAGGTTGTATATCTATAATCCAGTGATACTGCCCATGTGGAGGTTGCAGGAAAAATTATGGAGGAGTCAGCAGCTCCTGAGCAACTGTCATCAGTGGGAGCATTTTTTGAAAAATATCTTGCATTTGGAGGGAAAGTTTAGTAGGGGAATCGGGGCCTTCCTTGATCCATCTCACTTGAATTTCTAAAACTGTGAGCTAAACAAACTTCATTTTTTGTATAAAGTGATCTATCCTCAAATAATTTATTATAGTAACAGAAATTATACTAATAGTCATGGCTATGAGTCAGACCCAATTTGATAGCACCTAACAACAAGTGTACTTACAGTCAAAGCATGTCCTGATTCTGAGGTAGACATTTCAGATATCTTCCCATCCCCATTTAGATGCTTGTTGTTGTTGTTGTTAGGTGCCTTCGAGTCGAGTCCGACTCATAGCAACCCTTATAGGGTTTTCAATGGCTGACTGTTTCAGGATTGCCTTGGGAGTGGGTTGCCACATCCTTCTCCCATTTTGCAGTGCTGGGAATCAAACTCGGGACCTCAGAGACTGCAGAGCAGCGCTCTACCAACTGAGCTAAATCCCAGCCCCTTATTTAGATGCTATTTGGTTTAAATTTATATGAGGTCTGGGGCGGTGACACATTCCTGTAATCCCAATGCCTTGGAAGTCTGAGGCAGAAGGATTGCAAGTTCAAGGCCAGAGGCAGTCTGCATAACTTATTGATACTCTGTCTTAAGATAAAAATTTTAAATGGAGTTAGGGGTGCAGGTCCGGAGTAGAGCTCTTGTGAATTTTGGGAAAGCCCTGAGTAAAGCCCCTCAGTATTGCAAATTAAAAAATAAATAATAAAGTTTATAGGATTGTGTTTCAGGGGACAGTGCACTCAAGCAACCTTTCAGTGGTATGTGTCCCCATGTGTAACCAGACTCTGGGCCCCTAGACTATGACACATGTTTCAAAATCATCCTCTCTTCCTTTCCCAGTTGATGTCTCCTGTTTTCATTCCCAGATCACATGACTGTCTGGGAAAAGGACTGATAAATATCCATTATCATATGTTTAAATACTGGATCATTTAACATATAAAAGGATTTCCACAATTAGACGTAGGTGCATTCTAAGAAACTATCATAGTATTTCTTGAGTTTTATACAGAAAAGGAAAGTTGGCCATAATTTGGTTTCAATTCTTCAGTACAATTTCTGCAGCACTATGGAAAAAGAATAACCTTTTTTATCTTTGGCTTCCTAATACTGAGATGGAATAGAGGATTGCTAAATCTTCTGTGAAAAAGGACAATTGACTGTTGTGTGACCCATAGTACTTAGAGAGTCCTTAAAAAATCAGAAGCCACCTATAAAACTATTTACTCTGAAATTATTTTTATAAAAAGTAACATGTCTGTAACATAAAAATTCTTACAAAATCCAATTCTATTTGGTTATTTAATTGACTTTGGTAAAACTTAAGTGTAAGAAGGTGAAGTACTGACATGTCCTGTTCCTGATATTTCAGTGAATTTGGATTCTAAGTTTTGTTAGTATTGGAAATATTTATAGCAGTTTTAACCCAATTGTACTCCTTTGAAAATCTTTCTCTCAAAAACATTATGTGAAAGGTGAAAGAAACTTTTAAAAATGTTTTCTATTGCCGGGCGCGGTGGCACATGCCCTTAATCCCAGCGGCTCAGGAGGCAGAGGTGGGAGGATCGTAAATTTGAGACCAGAGGCAGTCTGCCTAACTTGGCCAGACCCTGTCTCAAAAAGTAACAAAAAAAAAAAAAGGGGGGGGGGGCTGGGGGGTGCAGCTCAGTGGTCCATCCCTTGCAAAGCATGCAGGCGTTAGGTGTGAGGCCCTGGGTTCAACCCCCAGTACGAGGGGAAAACATGTTTTCTATTGACTATTCTTATATGAGAGGTCCTTCTGAGTATCCTTTTGTACCAAAATATCATGCAGAGGTTAGAGACTAAGTTTAGATCAGTGCCAGCTTTATCTATCTACTGATTACACTGGCCTGATTACACTCACTCTATAAATAAATGCTTGTAGTGTCTTAATTTTCAGATTATTTCACTGTTAGAATGCTTGCAGAAAAGTTTATGAACTTTAGAAGTCTATTTGTAGAAGCAGAAATCAAATATTAAAAAATAACCCGTTTGTAGAAATTCTTCTTCTTTTAACCTGTATACAGATCCCGGTCTTGCTGCCTTAGTCAGCTTTCTGTCAGTGTGGCAAAATACCTGAGAAAATCAACTTAAAGAGAGAAAGATTTATTTTGGGGTCATAATTCAGAATTTTCAGTCCATGCTCCCTTGGCCCTATTGTTTTGGGCCCCTGAGATGCAGAACATCATAGTGAGGAGCATGGGTAGAAAGCTGCTCACCTCATGGTAGACAGAAACAGAAAGAGAGAAGAGAGAGACATGGAGAGCAAGAGAAAGGGGAAAGGGCTGAGGACAAGTTGCACCCTCCAAGGGTGTGCCTCCAGTGGCCTGCTTCCAACAATCACCTCCTAAACTTTCCACCATTTCCCAGTATCCCATTAAGTTATGAACCTAGTGGATTAATCTACTGATAAGGTCACAGCCCTCATGATTCAATCACTTCCAAAAAGCCTCACCTCTGCACACTGCTGCATGGAGAGCCAAGCCTTCCACATAAGATCTTTTGGGGGACATTCAGATCACAACCATAGCACTTTCCTTTAGGGGGCCAAATGTAATTAGAGAAAAGAATACATAAAATAAAAAATTAAGTGAAGTTCACTCACATTCTAAAAGTCTTTCAAATGTGGAAGGACTTCAAAATAGGTACATGGTGAAGATTATTAATTTTGAAGTAAATATGATAGATATATTGCTTAATTCTGATCCTGAAGGAAGTAATAGAAATGCATCAGTAGAGAAGAAAGTGCTGGAGAGAGATACTGAGTAAGGACAAAGATGAAAATAATTGACTGCTTATGACAATCTGTGAAGCATGACCTAAGAATTTCAAATATATTTTCATCCTGAACTTCCATTTTGTACCTAGTGATTTTTCCCAAATACAAATCCCTTATTAAAACTCTGATTAAACTCTCCTGAATAAAACTTTCAGGATCTTCTCATTGTTCTCAGAAATGAAAAAAGATGGAACTTTTGCTGGGGTATACAGGTTTCTACCTATTTCTTGGTCATCTGCAGAATCACATCATAGATCCCTCAGCTTTGATCAGTGCTTCATCTAATTTGATGTTTGAGCAGTACATGTTCTTTCCTTCAATGAGAACTTCCAACATGCTGTTTTGACAGTCCGGCATTTTCTTTGGTACAAAACCCCGTGCTACTTCACTTCATTTCCTTACTTCTTCATTCTCTTCATTGAGCTATTTGTTCTCCTTATCTCAGATCAAATTTCATTACTTTAAGGAAACTTAGTTAAACCCCTTAAATATAATTAGGAAGTTTTCTTCCCTTTCTAGTCAGTGTGTTCTTTTTGGTTATATTTTTATATTTAATATTTTGTAATTGATATCTATCCCTTCTACCTCTAGGATATAAGATCCATGGAGGCATTAGCTATATATGTTTTTACTCCTTAGCAGCTGGTTGAGTTCTAACTCTTCTATAACAAATGTCCAGTAAGTAGATCCTGGATGAATGTTTGGTTAGATGATAAATTGCTGGAATAGATAGACTTTGATAAAGGATTTTTCCTCTCATTGAAAAGAGCATTGCAAGAAGGAGGAACAGGAAGGAATAAGAGGATAAGGAGGAAGAACAGAAGAAAGGAGAGAGGGCAGTTTCCAGTTCCCTAGAAAGTGAAGAGTTTATCTGGGTTGTTGTTAAGAGGAGGCACTGTGCTCATGATTTCCTTGATAAGATAACGAGGTAACTCAGTCTCTTGAATGTCAGACACCCCAGAGGTAGCTTAAGAAGACTAATTTAATTTTTTTCTAAATATAATAGCCTTTAACAAACATCATATATTGACCCATATTTATTTTATCCAAAGATTAAAGTGAATGACATACTGGTTAAAAAACCATTTTTATTCATGGAAAATTTCCTACATATTCCTTAAAATGTCATCCTTTCATAGATTTCATAATAATTTGAGATTTGCACAGAATTTCATCATTGACAAAGTTCTTTCATGCACATATTATCTTGATTTTCACATTGCTGAGAGGTAACTATTGTGAGTATTTATGCCCATTATGCTGACTAGGAGATGAAATAAATTTACCCTGTATTACACAAATGGAAGAAGGATGTGGCAATCCATTCCTGAAGCAATCCTGAAGCAATGAGCTATTGAAAGTCCTATGAGGGTTGCTAAGAATGGGACCAGACTCAGTAGCACCTAACAACAACAATGTATCACACAAACGGTGGAGCAAGATTTCAAACTCACAATTTCTTACCCTAATTATTTTTGCTCTTTATCATTGGTATTAATTTGTCCCATATTTATAGGGTGACTGTACAGTTTGTCAATCAAACACAGATGCTTTTGAACATGAAGAGGGTTGTTATTACTGTTGTAGATGGTGATATTCAGCTTAAATTAGGATTTGCTGAACAAACTGGTAGATATGGTCACCTTTATTGTCAACTGCATTGTACTTATTTTTTTTCTTAAAGGATAGATTATATACAAGTTATTAAACTCTGCCAGGCTCAGTATCATGTAGACCAGAAAATTAGTTAACAAATTAAAATATATTTCCTACATAAAATACATTTGATGCCAAGGGGAGGAAGCAGTGTAGAGGTGGAGTCTGTTCTCATTCTTCCAAGGACCAGGTTTTAGGAAGCTATATCTTTTAGTTGATTGCTCCCATGGTTTTTCTGGAAAAGGCATCAAACCTACAAATGTGTGAAGAAAGAGGGAGGACAATGTTCTGGCATCTTTGCAATTCAAGCCAGGAAGTGATGCCCATTCCATCTATTCACATGCCATTGACCACATTAGATGCAGAGGGCTGGACAGCTGCTCCTTGTTAGTAACTGAGTAAAGAGGAAGAATATAATCTTTGATAGACAGTTTCTCTGCCACATTTAGTTAAATAAACTTGAAGGTTTTTTTTCACCAAGAATCAGTTTCTTCATCTATAAAATGGAAATACTTCTGCTAAGGTAATAGAACAAAACTCAGAACTGACATGTCTGTAAAATGGTAGAACTTTGCATATGGTACATGCCATGTGTAAAAATTTGTGAGTGGACTGAGCAGCCCTATGTAGAACAGAATGAAATACTTGCTGACACTGTGGTATGCTAGGCACTATGTCAGTGCTTCTCTGCTGTTTGTAGGGTTTTCAACCTCAGATTATTTCAGGATCATTTTGGGAGTGGGTTGCCAGGTCCTTCTTCCAATTACGCAGTGCTAGGGATCAAACCCAGGGCCTCAGAAAGCATAGAGCAGCACTGTACCAAATGAGCTAAAACCCAGCCTGATTTTTTTTTGTGTGTGTGTGTGTGTGTGTGTGTGTGTGTGTGTGTGGAGAGAGAGAGAGAGAGAGAAGGAGAAAGAGACAGAGAGAGAGAGGGAGAGAGACTTCACCATGCACCATTCTATACAACTTTTAAATAAATAGTATAGACAGGCCATAATGGTGCTAAGAATAAAATAGTACAGATGATTAAAGGTGTAAAGACAGGTACCTCTTTAGAGTAGGAGAGATTTAAAATTACTTTTAAGAGACTGAATGGGAATGGAAAGGTAGCTCTAGGTAGATGAAGCATTATGCTTGGAATCCTCATTCTGGCATGCAGAGGTGGAAAAATCCCTTTGGAAGGAGAAGCCAGCTTGTGGAAAAGAGTAGAGGGAAGTTAAGGTTGATGACAGACTGTAAAGGGTCTTGAATGTCATCCTGCTGAATCCAAGGGTGAAGAAAATTTATGACATTGCATTCAGTATAATGAGTATTGGCTTCAAAAGAACACTTTGCATTTGTTACTCATCATTTGACTTACTGTTAAGTTACTTAATGTATCATTTAATGTGCACATTATTTCCCTTCATTCTTGAGATATCCATTCATCTATCCATTCATTCATCAATTATTGATTCCTCTAGGGATATTATACTCAAATTTAACCCACTTACTATAAGCTTTATGCTGACTCTTTTACACTGATTTTTGTTGTAATATAATTCTCTGTCATTAAGTAACATAATGGCTATAGTTTGTAATTTCTGATGAGCTATATATAGCAACATATACATTTTTAGAACAATATTTCTCAGCCTGGACATCTTGCATCTTGTTTTAGAGGACTGTCCTGTACATTGTAGGATGTTTAGAAGCATCAGGGCATTCCTCCTGCAACATACCAGTAGCATCTCTGACTAAGTTGTAACAAGAAACAAATGTATCTAGATATTACCAAGTGTCTCCTAGAGAGTAAAACCAACCTCCAGTAAGAATGGCTATTTTAGATATGTCACACCTAGAGACCAAAATAAACTTTATCTTCAGAAATATCCCAATAGTTTTAGTCAAGAGAAACTATATGAAAATAGTGTTTTGAGCTCTTTTTACAATAACTTGTAATTTATAATAAGGATAAATCTTTTTTAGTTGTCCATAAAATAAAGCTCAGTATGAGCATTTCAGAGAAATTGTAGTATATTTATGACCATAGGCTACTACTTGTATCACCAGTTTCTTTTAGTCCTTAAAAATAGAAAATCCAGAAATAAATTGATCTGCCTATGAAATTGAACTGTCTTTTGTGTTTAATGATTTTCAACGTAACTGATTTTAAATAGTCCTTTCTCTTCACATATTTAATAGACTCTTTTAGAGGTGACTTCTTGCTCATTAAATCACTCCATCCAAACATGTCTAAATACCATTAGAAACTACTAACAAAGCCTCATGAAAGTGGTAAGTGAAAAATACTGAGTTCTGAGATTATTCAGGCACTCAACTGATCTTCACATACAGGCTGTGCAACAATACCACTATAAACTACTATAAACTTATTAAAATAAAGAAAGAATTGTGGCATCCCCAGTTGATGTCCTAACAAATATATTAGTTGTACTCTTGCATCCTGTCCTATTCCATTTTGCTAAGTATTATTCTCCTGCGTATGCCTTCAGGTACAAATTAGATGCAGTGTCTGAACATCTAGTAAGGACAGATTGGCAGAGGCTAAGGGTGAAATGAGGACTATAGATAATCATTTTTGACAATGTAGTCTATGGCAGAACCCCTTAAGAAGTGCACAAACCTTGTGGAGATTTCTAAGTCATGAAAATCTTGTAGAAAACAACTAAAGAATGCTGCAGGTAATAAAGAATACGTTTAGCAAAGACACCATTATATAACTCTATTACCATTTGAACTGATGGAAAGTAAGAAAAGAAATGTTAGCTTTTCCCTTGGTCTCTAAAGAACATATTATCATCTTAGTTTCTCAATTTGATAATTTAGTAAAGCTTCCACTTCTCAAAATAGGGCCATAAGACAAAACTTAATTCTTTAGCTAATCTGAACATTAGTTGCAGTAAGCATATGAAAATAACTGAATTAGTAAATCTTTGAAGTTTTCTTCATATTTGAAATTGTTAATCATTTCAAACATCTCTCTTCACTAAGGAAATGTCTGGTGCACCCCTATATATTGTAATACAATTTCCAACAATTTTACATTATATAGATATTATAAGTGGTTATCAATTTCAAGTGCTATGTAGATGATCAATATATTTGTTTAAAAATTTTATTCACAGGGTTGTGGAAGGTCTTGAACAGTATACAACTGAGTAGAAGGGCAGAGAATTAGTAGTGAGATGGTATTCAGTTCAGGTCATGTTGTTGACGGCTGTCTGTGGTTAATGTAAATGTGCTGCAATTCCACACTAGTACCTTGTAATGTGGTAATAACATTGTTATTTATATGCCATTTTCCTTCATCAACCTTCTCAAAGAAGTTTAAGGTACACTCTACTGCATTTAAAAAAACATCATCTTTCCAACATCCTTCATGGAGGATAGATAGTAGAGTTAATTAGTCCCATTTTACAAATAAGGAAATTCAAAATTTTACTGAATGTTAAAGAGAGCTTGTTTCTATAATGACAAAAGTCTCAGAACTTCCTGCTAACATTTTTTAAAATTACTCTAAGTTTTCCTTAATTGTATGCAAATAGTACATATAATATCTGGTAATTATTTATGAAGTCTTCATCCTCATCCTTCACTGTCATCAGTTAATAAGTGTTAGAAAACATTACTCTGTGGACTATAAAGCACAACACACATTTCACGTTGTCTAATTAAATGGAGCTACTTAAAATGCTGTAAACAAATGCTAATTAGTAAACTTCTATGATAGAGTGTATTGTAACGGTCTGTCAGCCAGGGAAATGCATGGCCCCACATATGATAGAAAGCCTGGGGAATTTGCTTTATGTTTATTTGACTCAATCACTGAACCTAAATTAGGGAAAGCAGTGGTAGAGACAGTGAGCAATTTCTTCGCTACCCCTGGAAACTTCTGAGCAATATTTAGAAGGGCCTTATTAGCTCTAATGTACTTATTACTTAATCCCTGGAAAAAAAAATTGAGTGTGGGGAAAATGAAAACCTTCAAGATGTCTTTTAATCCTGGAGATAAAACATCTGAAAATCACTTCTGAACTGATTTTACAATGCTATGCAACTGTGGGGGCTGGGCTTTAGCTCAACTGGTAGAGTGCTTGCTCTGAGGCCCTCTTGGTTCAATCCCTAGCACCACAAAAATGGGAGAAGGAGCTGGCAGCCCACTCCTAAAACAATCAGCAATTGAAAAACTCGATGAATAGCAGAAACACAGTGCTGGGGCAGGGCAGTGTCAGGGAGTGTTTGGTCTGTTGTACATAGAGTCACTATGAGTTGGACCTAATTCGATGGCACCTGACAACAACATAGTACTATGAGCATTATTCTTTCACCACTGTATATAGAGTTGTGTTAGATGCCTACTGACATAGAAGAAGTTCTAAAGGGGCAGTTTTCCACTATTATGAAATATAAAGCAAAATAATGGTGACAGCTCTTGAAAAAAATTAATTCTGGGTGAAAACATCTATACCTGAAATAAAGATGGCAAATACAAAATAACTATGTAATGTATATTTAATAAATATACAATTCAGATCAAATATCCCAAAGGGATGAAGTATTATAACCTTATTTAAAAAAGGCTTATTGGGGCAATCATGAAATAAAATGTGCATTTCTGAAATAACATAATAAGTGAAAATTTCAAGACAAAGTATTATGTAACGCACCATATCGAATGCTATAGGTGTTTTAAGAGAGATGGCATTCTAAATTTGTTTGAAAAATGGTCATTTAGAAAATGTATATTTTAATTTAGCTTTTTGTTCATGGGTAATACATGGCATTATATTTGAATATTAATCCTCAAGAAAACTCTTAGATGCTGCAATTCTAAAGTTTTAGTTTCTCTAGAACAAGAAGTTGAAATTATAGGTTCCAATATCTGTGGAAGATGGAGGTTTTGAAAGCAGACTCTGCACTCTGGCTTCACTGTTAGAATCCCAGCTTTCCGTGTACCAGGTCTGTCACTCTGGAAAAGTAACTAAATGTCTGGGTGCTATGCCTTTGTCTGTAAAATAGATATAATTATAACAGGGCCTACCTTGTAGAGTTGTCATGAGGTTTAAATGCACCAATTTGTGTAAAATAGTTAAAACATTTCATAGAAAATATAAAGTGCCCTAAAACCCAAAAAGATTGTAAAAGGGCTAGATATCCTATTAAGTCTTATTGTTTAATGCATCACAAAACTTTCTAACAATGACTTCAGAAAACTTGGGTACTAGTCCTAGATTTTGAGCTTCCTGTAGGTTTTTATTCAGTATAATTATCCTCTCTGAGCTCTGATTTCTTTATTTCCTCATTTGTGAGGAGAAGAGGGGGCTAGGTGATCTCTAAGTTCCCAAAGAGACTTCATATCCATTCTAGTTTGTACTTTTTCTGTCTTACTGAACAGAGGTTACTCTGTGACCATGAACACGTCCTTCTATGTTTCCATCTAAGGTACATTTTGTTTTGTTTTGTTTTGTTTTTTGTTGTACCATTTAAACTTAGTTTTTAAAACCTTTGGAACTGACTTTTGTATGGTATATGGTAATCAACAAGATTCCTTTATCTCCACATGAATATCTATTAACTCCACATGATTTTTTGCAGAATTTTTTTGTGTCAGAGACTGCCTAGAAATCTCAGTTTGGTCATAATACAGTGAGATTAGATAGATGGATAGATAAATATATATGATGTATCTCAATTTGCATATAATTATATATATGCTGCAAATGTATGTTTTTAAAAAAGTACTGATACTACTGTAGATGGTGTCATATTGTACACCTTATTTTCTAATTGTTCATTACTAGTATGCTTCTAAATGTATTGTCTGGCCTTTCAAATTTATGTATTAATTTTAACAATTTACCCTACATATTTTTGGATTGTCTATGTCTACAACAATGTCTCATGAAAATACTGAGCTTTATTTCTTGTGTTTCTATTTTTTTCCATGCTTTATTGCATTAAACAGTACATTGAGAATAATACTCCAGAGCAGTGGCAGATATCTTTTTTCATTATGTAAGAAATCTGCCAATATTTTGCTAACATCATTGGCAATAGGGATTTTTCATATATGGAAATTCCATGTCAAATTAAGGAAGTACTATTCCAATTCTACTTGGCTAATCAATTTTTCATGAAAACATTGTATATTATTATATGATTTTCCCCATATACATTGAAATGAACTTTGATTTTTTCCCCTTTATTCTATTAGAGTGGTCTTCCATAACTGATTTTTGAATATTTAATCAGTGTCAAATACCTGGAGTCAACCCATCATAATAATAAAATGTTATTTTTTAAGCAATCTATATGTTCATGAAAATAAATTGGCTTTTAATATTTTTTTCTCATTATGTCCTTGCCAATTTTACTGTTGAGGAGAACCTGGCATCATAAAAAGAACCTGGGAAAATTCCTTCTTTTCCTATTCTCTGAAAGAATTTGTGTATGATAGCTGTTATTTCTTTCATAATAGTTGTCAAACTCATCAATTATGACATTTGATCATGTATTTTGTGGAACTATTAATATACATCCAATTACTTTAATAGACATAGTAGTGCTGAGATTTATTTTTTTCTTGTGTCAGTTTGGAGAAATTTTCTAAGGAGTATGTTCATTTGATGAACACTTTCAAATACATTGGCATAAAGCTGTTCATAATAATTTCACATTATCTACTGTCATTAGGATATTATCTTTCTATTTTTTAATCCTTATACTATTAATTTCTGTCTCAACTCTTTTTTCTTGTTTAGTCAGTTTAACCATCTGTTAACACAATCAAATTATGACTTTGTATATTTTTATATTGCATGTTTGTTGATGTTTTTCTAAAATCTTATCTTTTTATTATAAAGTGTCAATCTATAATTGTATAATTTACAAAGTACAATGTATTTTATATTTTATGAATACAATGTGGAATAATTAAACATGTTAACATATTCATCCTCTCAAATACTTCACATTTTTGTGATGAGAAAATTTGAAATTTATTCTCTTAGCAATTTTGAAATATACAAATTTTGTTATTAACTATATTAACCACAGTATACAATAGACCTAAAAAGGGGGGGAAGGGGGGAAGCATAGGGGAGGGTAAGGGGTAACCTATATGAATAATGTTCATCAAAATGCATATATGGAAATGTCACAATGAAAAGCACATCAGAATGAATCACATTAAGGTGTACATTAAAAATTTCCAATTAAAAAAAAAAAGAATTGTACTCTTTGACCATCATCTCTCACATGCCTTGACTTTTCACAAGTTTTTCTATTCTTTTTTGCCACCTTTTCCTAACTTCATGAGTGAAAATTTAGTTGATTTTCTGCTTTTCTTATTTTCTAAGAAAATATTTAAATCTGTGATTTTCTTTAAGCAAAGCTTTGGCAGTGTGCCACAAATTTTAGTATGACATTTCTAGAAACATGTAGTTGATAAATTTTTTCTAATTCATGTTAACATTTCTCCTTTGACCTGTTGGTTACTTGCAAGCTTGTGAAATATTTTATATTTCTGAAAATTGATTTTAGCAGCTGGGTGTGGCTCATTCCTATGTCCCAGAATTCCAGAGGATGAGGCAGGAGTATCATGAGTTTGAGGCCCTCCTGGGCTACATAGCAAGAACTTGTCTCCAAAATTAAAAATAAGTAAATAAGTAAAAATGGATTCTGGTTTAATAATGAAACAATTATTAAGTTAATTAAAATTTGATGAAACCTTATAATGACCTTATATTTGGTCAGTTTTCATAAGTGTTCTATATGCAGTTGACAAACATCCCTAGTATTCTATTCTGTGCAGCCTTCTTTAAGTGTCAACCTAGCAAAAATTGCTGATTGATTGATCTACATAATTATTGATTTCCGTCTTCTTTTCCATCAGTTATTCTGAGGTGAATTATGACTGTGGATTCATCTGTTTTTATTTTTAGCTATTTAAATTTTCACTTGACATATTAGAAGCAATACTATTTAGTACATGCAGACTTGGAATTACCATATCTTTCTAATGTATTCATCCTTTGATTAGTATGATATATTTCTATATAGTAGCTATTTTTGTCTTAAAGAAATTTTTTTTCCAATCTTAATATTGCTGAACTCACTTCATCTTGATTAGCGTTTGCATGGTGTACATTTCTCATCTGTTTTAATTTTAATGATTTTGTGTGTTAATATTTAAAGCATGCTTACATGCAACATAAAATCTTTTCAGAATGCATTCTGACAGCCTATATCTTTTAACTGTGATAATCTCTTCATATTTAATTGCAGATGTTTGAATTTATATCTATGTTTGCTGTTTTTTTCTATGTAGTACATGTAATTTTTCCTTTCTTGCCTTTTTAGATCGATTTTTCTTTTATTATTTTCCAATATCCATCCAATTGGCTTATCAGTTATATATACTTTAATATTCTTGTTGTATTATTCAAGAGAATGCAGTAAGTATCCTTTATTATTAGTTAATATAAATTATCCTTCTTAACTCTTTCCAGATAATTCTAGGTCCACAGTACACTTTAAGTTCGTTCATCTTCTCCCACCTTTTGTAGTCATCATTTGTGTGTGTGTGTGTGTGTGTGTGTGTGTGTATACACATATACATACACATATATATACACATACATATATATGTATGTATATATATATTTTATTTTAGAGATTTTCAAGCATTAATCAAATTGAAGAAATCTGTACAATGAAGTAGGTGTAGACAATACCCCATTTGGCAATTATCAGTGCACAACCATATTATTTTTCTATATGTCGTTTATTTCCCCCTCAATTCCTGTATTATTGTGAAGCAAATTCCAGACACTGCATCATTTCATCTGTTGCCCATAGGGTCCAAATGAGTCAGACACCAACTGGATAGCACCTAACAGCAATGTATATGTGTGTATGTATATGCTGAAGTATTTTCAGATTAAATGATACAGTGTCTAGGATTTGCTTCAGAATAATACATTTTGTGATGCTGACAGCCATTGAATATGGTAATCTACTCCTATCATTTTTTTCTTTTGTTTAGTTGCTGAAATTACTCTAAAAATAGAAACTTCTTTCATCATGTATTGGGGTACTTTAAATTGTGATCGAGAAGATAAAGAGCAGAAAACCTACTGATTCTTTTGTGCTGGTGTTAAACATAGTATAGTGCTTCTGAAATATTCTTGAAAAACTAAAAATGAGCTTTTTATATTATTAATAATTTTATGGCATCAAGAATTAGACATACTTTCTCTATTTCAGTCTCTTGCAGTTATCTCAATTAATGATCATATCATAAATATCCTACCATAGGCTCTGGCATAATATTCATGTTGGTTTCTGTGTCATTTTGACTTAACTCTAGTAGTGTTTAATAGTTTCCTTTAGTTCTGATATGATACAATATTCCTGGATCATTACTTCATGGCCCATACTGGGAATCAGCCTATTTTCCAAAGAGCTCTGTTAAATATTACTTAGTTCCAATATTCTGGTTGCTAAGCATCTCATTAACCTTATCAATGTTATGTGTATATATCCTTCCATGGTTGCAAGAAATCTCACTTCTCAATGATACTATTGTGATTAGTTATTTGATTGTCCCATGATGCACATAGGAAAGTCTAAGAAAACCAGTACCATCAGCATATATATCGTTAGGATATCAGCAAATAGCTTAATTGTTTCCTATACTGAGGGTGCTTTTTATTTCCACAGAGAATCTTCTACTAGGTGGTCTTGTTAGGTGCCATCCAGTCAGATCTGACTCACAGTGACCCTATAACAGAAGGAAACACTCCCTGACACTGTGCCCAGCACTATGTCAGTGCTTCCCTGCTATTTGCAGGGTTTTCAATGGTTGGTTGGTTTAGGATTGTTTCAGGAGTGGTTCCCCAGATTTCTCTCCCATTTTTGCAGTTCTGGGGATTGAACCCTGGGCCTCAGAGTATGTAGAGCAGCACTCTACGAACTGAGTTAAAATTATATTATAAAGTCACTTGAATTGATTCTTCTATATAAAGTTACCCTGCAGCTGTAGTCCTGTGGCATCTGATCTTGTTAGATCTCGGAAGCTAAGCAGGGTCAGGCCTGGTTAGTACGTGGATGGGAGACTGCCTGGGAACACCAGACACTTCAGGCTTGGGAGACGGACCTGGCAACCCACTACCAAAAATCAATCTGCCACTGAAAACTATATGAACAGCAGAGGAGCACTGATAATAGTATTTCACCTGCATTATGTAAGGTCGCTATGAGTCAGATACTGACTTGATGGCACCTAACAACAACAACAACATATAAAGTTATGTCACCAAATATATACACAGTTATGTTTAATTATTAGAGCTGCTTCTCTTTAATTTTGTTTTATGACTACATATAATTCATGATTCCCAAATCAAATTAAAATGCAGAAGGCAGAGCAAGATGGTGACTGAGTAAAATCCTTCAATGATTGTCATCTTCCCACAGACACATCATTTTGAACAAGTAGTCACACACCAAAATACCTCCACCAGAGTTGAGAGGCCATAGCACCTGGTTTTAGCATAATGGAAAGAAAAGACACATTGAACAAGGGATGAAAGAAAGAGTTTCCAGCACTACCCTTGCCACAACTCCAACTAGTATGGAGAAAATGGAAAAGTCTCCTACTTGGGGGAGAGAGGAAATTAAGTGCAGGACTTAAGACTTGAAAACCAGGACCAATACCACCACAGTAAAATTTGGTATCAGGCAGACCTCACAACCCCTACCCTCAGGCCATTACCCACCGACCTAGCCAGTGGAACTACATTACCCAGGCAGTAACTGCCTCTACCACTTCTCCTCCAAATTTGGATGGCAGACAAGCATCCAAATAGCCTTCACCCACTGGGGAGAATCAGGAAACCTAGAACAGGACATTGTCTTTTCAGAGGACTCTATACACAGGCCACAGCTTATAGACAGAGTCCCT
This sequence comes from Pedetes capensis, assembly GCA_007922755.1. Classification (NCBI taxonomy): domain Eukaryota; kingdom Metazoa; phylum Chordata; class Mammalia; order Rodentia; family Pedetidae; genus Pedetes; species Pedetes capensis. The sequence goes on from VMDO01009057.1 coordinate 58,405, forward strand.
AGACCTGCTCTGACATCAGACATAGACTCACACTTTGTAGGACAGACACCACTTTTGGCCTGCATTGTTGCCATCCTTGGCATATGCCTGAGGCACCCTTTCCCCAGACTGTGCAGGTCCCTTTGGCTGTGAGACTAAGGTGCAGCCTAAGTTAGCATCAGCCTTGGTGGCCAAGGCTGGTGTCTCCCCAGTCCTGGGTGTCTCCCCAGTCCTCCCATCATGCAACTTGAAGCAGCATAGTTACCCGGAGACCAGTGCTTACACATGGAGTTTCTAGACCAGTCCTGACACCAGGCAGTGACCTGCACCCTAGTTAATGTGGTAGCCTGTATCACCACCAGCTATGGTAGAGGGCTGAGTATACCTGAGACTGCACATCATTGCAGCTGAGCCTTAAGTGTGACCCAGTTTAGCATCAGGCTTGATATCTAAGGGACTGTCTTCACTAACACTACCCCAGTTTCTAGCTTCTGGCAGCACAATGTGGAGCAAGGCTCCATTCACTCAAGGCAGGACAGGGCAACTGGTGCAGAACTTTGCCTTGGAAGTCAATACCATGCCAGTGAAACATAACACAATAAAAATCCTAACAGCTTTCATCCTCAGGATTTTCCCTGCAAATAGAGCCTCAGGAACAGCTCTAGTGCCAAATAGAGACATGAGACCCCTGACTACTGGACTTTTATTCCACTGGTATCACCTGTAGCTGATTAAAATGGTATTGGGCCATGAGTCTACTTCAGCAGTATGTAGCCCATTTGTAGTACGGGATTTGGTCTTACTCGGGTATTGTGCTTATCTCGGCAAGCTATGGGCTTAGGGTGTGACACAGCTTAGCAGAGCTGTTGGCCATAAATGTAATATAAGAATCTGAGGATAGTAATTTTGGTTGTTTTGTTTTGTTTGTTTGCATTTCTGGAGCAAGGGGTTATCTGAGAGCCTCTCCCATACAATTGCCCTACCACTGAGCTGTACCTCAGCCATTTTTTTAAAACTTTTTATCTCGAGACATGGTGTCACTAAGTTGAAAAAGCTGTCGCTGGCTTCCAACTCATGATCCTCCTGTGTCTGCCTCCTGAGTCACTGGGATTAGAAATGTGGCCACAACCCCTGACTCTGAAGTTAGTTCTACTACTGACTCAGCCAAATGCCAGCGGAATCCCACATTGTTGGACCGCAGGCCAGTGACTTTATGAGGGGTCTGGGCCTACTCCAACCCCAGAGAAAGAGAGAATTGGGTGTATGAAATACCCTTTTTTAGATGCACCACCCATTGCAAGTCATGCTGAACAATACACCAACCATGGATTTGGTACAAAACTGGGCTTGAATCAGCCTCTAGTGATGAAACAATGTTAACACATGGACCATGAACTTGTGGCAAATCTGGACTTTCGGCGCCATCTAGTGGTGAATAGCAGAAGTGCTCACAGACACAGAGGAAATAAGCAGCCTGCTTAGAATTTCTGGAAAGACAGACACAAACAAAGCCAAATTATGAAGACTGAGATAGTTAATCCTCCAGTGCCAGATGATATTACACACCAAATACAAAGATCTTTCAAGAAACAGAGCCTCACCTAATATTCAAAGTGCTGGAAGCACACCAAATATTAACTGTGAGTGAACACTTAGGTGGAGAATTTATAACAGCTGCTTTAAGGAAACTCCACATGCCTCAGGAAGACACAGAGAAAAGATTCAATACACTGACAGAGAAAATTAATAGGTAAATGAAAGCGATTTTTTAAATCAAACAAAAATCCTTAAGCTGAAAAATATACTAAACAAAATTATAAACAAAATAAGTCACCAATAGTGGAATAGATCAAACGAGATAATCAGTGAGAGTGAAGACAAGCTATTTGCAAATACACAGGTAGAGAGCAACCACCAAAACAAATAGTGAAGAGGAATGAAGAAAGCTGATGGGAACTTTGAGACAGCATTAAAAGAGTTATTGTAGTTCAGGAGGGACTTGGAAATGCCAAAGGGGTAGCAGAACTTATTCAGGGAAATAACAAACATGGGTACCGTGGCACATGCCTGTAATCCCAGTGACTCTGGAGGTTGAGGTTGAGGCAGGAGGATGCTGAGCTTAAGGCCAGAAGAAGTCTGTGTAATTTAGTGAGACTTTGTCTCAAAAATAAGAGAATAACAATGGGCTGGGGATGCAGCTCAGTTGTGGAGGACTTGTCTAGCATGTTCAAGGCCCTGGGTTTAATGTCCACGCCTGACAAAAAAATATAAACAAAATTTCCCAAACCTAGAGAAGGATACAAATATCCAGGCAAAAGAAAATAAAAGTCACCAGTCAAATTACCTCAGCCACATCGACCCCAAAACATATTATAACCAGTGTCTCAATTCTTGGGGTAGCAAAAAGAAAAGACAAAGAACACATAAGCATAAGGGTAACAGTGTCCCAATTTGCTATATAGAGGACTTCTCAGATGAACTATTTAGGCCAGAAGAGAGTGATGTGAGATTTTCACAGTACTGAAAGAAAAAAAAAAATGCTAACCAAGAATATTTTAATCCATGTTGTGTTTTAACTTAAAAATCTATTTGTGTAAAAATTCCAAAACTTATTGCCTTTCTATAGTGACATAGTATTTTATTGTGTACATGTTCCATGTACCATCGTTTAGTGAAACAAACACATGTGGGTGTCATTGGAGTGTCTCTAACATTTTTCCCTGATAAATTGCAATGCAGTAAATGGCCTCATGAATGTGCTACTTTATATTTTACCAGGTGTACTGAAGCGTAGATATCTAGAAATGAGCCTGAGGAAGATCCACTAGTAAAAGCATATTACATTTTTCTGGATATTACCTAATATCCATTCAATTTTACAACATATCTCGCTAAGACAATCTCTATTCCCTACAGACTCACTAAAGAAAATAGGTTTGTTTTACAACTTTTGAATTTTCCCCATCTGATGGATAAGTGGTATTTCATATATAGAAGTTTTAGTTTGTATGTCTCTTACAGTAAGTGTGTAAATTGCCAGCATTTTTTTCCTGTACATAATTTTGATCTTTACTTTGCTCTGGAAATTTACAAAATTACAAAATAATTAAACACATTAAACTTTTTACTATTGTTCCTAAAATCATGTTTCTGAAAAATATTCTCACTCATAAATTTTATAAGAATCCACCTGTTTTTCTTTTTCTCATGAATTTTTATATTTTATATATATGCCTCCAATCCATTTGGAAATTACTTAGGTTCAATATTAGGAATTCATACAATTTTACAGTATGCATTTTGCTATCCTGATATACATACATACATACATACATACATACATACATACATTTATTTATTTATTTACTTAGTTAGTTTTGCAGTACTTGGGGTTTGAACCTAGGGCCTTGTGCATGCTAGGCAAGCACTCTACTACTGAGCTGCACTTTCAGCCCATTTTTAATTTTTTATTTTAAGACAGAGTCTTGATAAATTGCACAGGCTACATCTGGCTCCACTCTCGTGACCTTCCTGCCTCAGCCTCCAAAGTCTCTGGGCTCACAACTGTGTGCTACATTACCCATCTCCTTCGTACTTACTTTAAAGTCCTTCTTTCCTCAATGATTTTAAATCCTGCTTGCATGGTATTCTAAATTTCATTGAGCAATTGGTTCTGTGTTTGGACTTTCTTTTTTCATTGATCTGTCTTAAAACTTGTCAATAGCAAATGATTTTCCTTAGAGAAGGGCAATCTTCCTCAATATTGGCCCTTTTCAAAAATATCATTATTATTTATAATGAATCTTATTCAAATTTTCTAGCTACAGAAAAATTATTTTCTTATTGAGTTTGCTTTAAATTCATAAATGAACATGGAGAGTTAACATCTTTGTGATGTGGAGACTCTTTAATCAAGTACATGGTGTCTAATTTTATTTGCAAAGTTCTACCTTTGTATTTCTCAGCAGCATTTTATTTGATTCATGTATGTTATTCATTTATATTTCTTGTTACATTTCTGCTTTAATACATTATTTTCACTTTGTTAGTATAAATGAGAATTTTTATATTACATCCTTTTTCTTTATATCATGTAACTAGTTTTATTTTTATATAAAAACTCTATTGGAGTTTTGTAATAGAGTGATCTATTTTAAAAATGCTCTATTGAGTAATCCTATTGGCATCTTGTGGTGGTCAAAGAATATAATTATACTCAAATACATATATTTTGTTGTATTGTCTAATTATTATGCTTTTTTGTTAAATTATATTAACTGATCACTCTAAAAGAAACTCACAGGTCCCTGGAGTGTGAGCCTAGAATCCCAGTGACTCTGGAGGCTGAAGCAAGAGGATATCAGGTTAGAGGCCAGAGGTAGCCTATGTAACTTGGTGAGACTCTGTCTCAAAAAATAAAAAAGGGATTGGGGATGTGGCTCAGTAGTAGAGCACTTGCCTAACGTATGTGAGACCCTAGATTCAACCCCAAGTATTAAAAAAAAAAAAAAAAAAAAAGAAGAGAAAAGAAACAAAGCTGAAGTATTAGTAGAAATATTGGGCATTCTTTTGTTGCTCCTGATTTTGGGGTACAGTTTCTTTCATTGACATATTAAGATTCTGGCTTGAAGACGGAGTTTATGGGAATGTGTCTATATGATTTTGGTGTAGGAGACAGATGGCAGAGTGAGGCAGAGAGAAAAAATTAAGGTAAAACTACATTGAATTTTGTCAAACATCTTTTTGGCACCTATGGAGATGCTCATAAAACTTTTCTCTACAACCCTATTAATGCCGTCTGTTAACATGAATTAATAAAAATTTAATATTGATCCATCCTTGCATTACTAAAATATACCTCACTTCATCATAATGGGTTTGTTACTGTGCTGCTAGGTTCTGGTAGGTAATTTTTAGAATTTAGAATATTTACATTAATATCTAATGAGTTTGGGCTGGGATGTAGCTCACTTGGTAGAGCACTGCTCTGCAGTCTCTGAGGTCCCAAGTTCGATTCCCAGCACCACAAAAATGGGAGAAGGACCTGGCAATCCACTCCCAAGGCAATCCCGAAACAATCAGCCATTGAAAACCCTACATGAGTCGCTATGAGTCAGACACGACTCAAGGGCACCTAACAACAACAACAACAACAAATCTAATGAGTTTAATTTGCTGTTTACTTTCTTGAAGAAATCTTAGTTAAATTATGTTATGTATTATATGAGTGTGGAAATATTCCTCTTCTTCTATGCTTGGAATAGTTTAAGTAGGCTTGGGATTATTTGATCTTTTAAAAATTAATAGGATTCTCCTGGAAAACCTATTGTGCCTGGGAATTTTAGGTGTGGATGGAGGCAAGGAAGGGGCGTTGCAGGAATAAGAGAGGAGAGGGGAGTTAGGAGTGGAGAGGATTAAAAATAAGATGAAATGTAAAGCATTTTTACTTAGCATAGTTGTTTCCAGTTTGCAGATGAGAACAGTATTATGTAATTTTAACTTAGAATCATTTGGATCCAAATTTTAAGTATAATCTTGGGATGAACAAATTTATGTATGCTACATAAACACAGTATAAATAAAAGCAAGGGTTGGATGAATGGAGTTAACTAGGTAAGGCTTTTCCTCTCTAGAAGATAAATTTTGGGTTGAAATATTAAATAATTAAAACCTTGGTAGAGTTGATAGGTAAACCCTTTCTAGATAAGAGGAATTACTTGAGCAGAAAAGATCTAGGAAGAAGGAAAAGCCAAAAGTGGATAATAATACATGGAAGTATTTTATGGCATTAAGTGATTGCTTTGAAGAGCAAAGAAAGGTCATTCTAGGAACATAGTGAGGATATACTGGCGACAGAGATCACATATGATTTGTTCATGGTTCTGTTCTTGTCTCCTGGGCTAGTTAAATATGCTGCATACATTTTTTTTCTTTTTTTGGAATAAAGTCATGTCTCTTCCTTCATGGTTTGGGATAGGATGGTGACTGCAAATGAAAAGGAATCATTTAATCACTCATCCATTCTCAACTCGGCTTTGAACTCTTACTTCAAAGAGAATAAAACATTGCCCCAGTTCCATAGAACCTCACAGTTTTCTGGGGGATATATGTGCATGCACATACATACATACACACATATATACATACACACATGATATATATGTGTGTATATGTATATATGTGTGTGTATGAATACTACTGTATATATAATTATATATAATTTCAGCATATTTTTATAAGTTCAAAAGTAGCCTGATGAATAAAGTGGAAGGAGTAACTGTCAGAAACTTTTAGGAGAGAAACTTCTATGACTTTGTTATCAGACATAAAAAATGTAAAAACAAATGAAAGAAAAGTATGAAAATTGCTCTAAAGTTGAGCAGAACTGGGAACAATGTGGCTTTAGAAAAGTACTGGGAAAATACAAAGCAGTTAATTATGTTTATAATTATAAGTAGAACACTTTTTTGTTGCATTACCTATTATGCAATCTACAATGAGATGCATATTTATTTGGGCAAAGGGGTAAGCAGAGGTAGCTGTGTCAAAGTGAGGCTATTGCTAGTGATGAACCCCATGCATCTGCCTCATGATATGACACATATACACATCCTGTTGCTTCAAGAGGAAGCAACCAAACCAGCCGATTTTACAAATGAAAACTGTTTTAACTATAAGTTAAGGCACACAATCCTGATTCTTATTGGTCCACGGTGTTCTGGTATATGCTCTTCTTCTCCTTAATTGACTATATTTGGCCTTATAATCTTCACTTATTGGTCTAACCTGGCGTTTTGATTTTTAAATCTTTATGTTGATTTTAGCTTCCTAAAGCAAATTTAGGCCCAGTATGAGTCAGACTCTATTCCACAGCACCTAACAACAAACAGCACAATGTATGGGTAAGTGTCCCTTAAAGGCCCCTGTGTTAAAGCCTTGGTCCTCAGCCCATGACCCTATTAGGTTGTGGGACTTATAGGAGGTAAGGCCCAATGCAGGGAAGGTAAGTCATTGGTGGCATCCCTTTGAAGGGCAATTAGGACCCTGGCCTCTCCCCTTCCTCTTTCATCTCTGCTATAACATGAGCAGCTTTTCTGTACCTTGTCCCTGCCATGATGTGCTGACTTACCACAGGCCCAAAATCAGTGGGGCCAATTGACTATAGACTGAAACCTCTGAAATTGTGAGCCAAAATATTTCTTGCCTCTTTCTAACTTGATTATCTCAGGTGTTTTGTTACAGTAATGGAAAGTTAAATAACACATCCACTTTGACCTTCCTATTTCAACTGTTGACTTCTTTTTATAGCTTCATATAATAGAAGGCTCATATTAGTATTTAATTCATCAATTTCATGTTTAAAATATTTCCATTAAACTATTATGCTAAGTAGAATTTGAAATCAGCAAGTAATTATATTGATTGATTGATTGTTGTACTTGGAAGTTGAACCTAGGACCTCACACATACTTTTACAAGGACTACCACTGGGATGCACCACAAGCCCATTTTTTATTTTATATTTTGAGTAAAGGTCTTACTAAGTTACATAGGCTGCCTCTGGCCTTGAACTTGCAATCTTTTGCTTCCTGAGTCACCGTGATTACAGGCATGTACCACCACTCCCAGCAAGCAAATATACTTAAAAAGTCCTCAACATAAGATGAAATGATAAACAGAGAAGTGGATAATGAATAACATGGTTAAAGATTCTGGGAAAAAAGTAGAGCAAAAAGGACATTAAGAAAGAACAGTTCACACATAAACATATGAATTAGATGAATGGAAAAAAATGTTACACTATTTAAATTTTAAAATATAAAATTTTAACAATCTTGAATTAATACAAAGTAAAAACAATGAAATCTTAAATAATTTTCTAAGGAAAAAGTTCCACCCTTTATTGACAAGAGTAAAGGAAGGCCAAATGCCTGCAGCCATAGCCCTGTGGCATCCGATCCCATCAGATCTCGGAAGCTAAGCAGGGTCGGGCCTGGTTATTACCTGGATGGGAGACTGCCTAGGAACACCAGAAGCTGTAGGCTTGGGAGAAGGACCTGGCAACCCCCTCCCAAAAATCAATCTGCCATTGAAAACCCTATGAACAGCAGAGAAGCACTGACAATAGTGTTTCCCCTGTTGTACAGAGGGTCGCTATGAGTCGGATACCGACTCCTCGGCACCTAACAAAACAAAGGAAGGCCAATGGTACACACTGGTGCTGAAGAGCTTGTTTCTTGGCAATGTCACCTACTATGCTGACAATATCCCTCAGGTAAAACATGTTTTGGTGATTGAGATGTTTGTTGTTGTTAGGTGCCACGAAGTGGGGTCTAATTCATAGCAACCCTATGTACAACAGACAAAACACGCTCCAACATTGTGCCATGCCCAGCATATTGTCAGTGATTATCTACTACTCATAGGCACCTTAAATAATTTCAAGATGAAAAAAGCACAACTGAAAGTGATCAGTGTTCCAGGAAGTGTATCTAATAATTTATTTAATAACATCTAAAAGTAATTGTGGGGCTGGGGACTAGCTCAGTTGGTAGAGCACTACTCTGCACTCTCTGGGGACCCAGGTTCAATCCCAGCACCACACAAATGGAAGAAGGACATGGCAATCCACTCCCGAAGCAATCCCAAAACAATCAGCCATTGAAAACCCTATGAGGCTCACTATGAGTCAGACCCAACTTAAAGGCACCTAACAACAACAAAAGTAAGTGAAGTAACCCTTTCTTGAAGTATTTAGAATACCATGAAAATGAGTAGTTTTCTGGCTTGTGTGTCTAGGGGAAAAAATGAATGTTGTGGTTAGGTACCACCAAGTTGATGTCTGATTCATAGTGACCCTATGTACACCAGACAAAACACTATTGTCAGTGCTTCTCTGCTATTCATAGGGTTTTCAATGGCAGATTGATTTTTGGGACTGGGTTGCCAGGTCCTTCTCCCAAGCATACAGTATCTGGTGTTACCAGGCAGTCTCCCGTCCAAGTACGAACAAGACCCGATCTTACTTAGCTTCTGAAATCTGACAGGATTGGACACTACAGTGCTACAGCTACAAGCCGGGAAAGAAAAAAGGAGAAAATGATAGAGGAAGTAATAAAATTATAAAATTTAGGTAATAAACTCAGGTAAAATCACACTGTAAGTGACAGCGGGCCATTAAAAAAAATTAATGTCCTTGGCCTCTGCTGCCACTGGCCACTTCTCTTATGTGCATCTGTATTAGTAGATATGTATATACTGTTTGCCTGGTGACCATGAAGTGGTGGAGGCAGAAAAGATAATCATTGTAGAAACATGTACTGTAAGATGAATCATCTTTACATGCATACCAGTATTTTAAAATATGTTAACATATGAAATTAAACTCTAAAAATCCTTTAAAACAAAAGACTAATGTGACATAATCACAACCTTAATAGTTTTATTTTCTCATATTCTTTTAATTCTCTTACTGAATTGAAACTTAATAGGTTTCTTTTAGAAACTCAATTATCATGATGCAATGGTAGTTTTGTAATAATAAAATTCCTTGCAAAATTAAGTAATCATGACTGAAAGACATTTGTGCATGTGTGCAGGCAGCAATGTTTTATCATTAGCTCAAGTTATCTCAGTGTTTTTCACATTAACTTAATTAGAATATCATGTATTTAAGAAATTGGAAATACAATAATTTGTGGCAATTCATTGTGCTTTGTTTTGTAGCCAGAATGTGTTATCTCAAATGTTAGTGTATATGTTTTGATGAAAAAAATCAAAGTAATTGTGTTTATTATTGCCCAATGTTTCTATTTTATGAAAATATATATAATATAAATCCAAGAATCAAGAGTCTCTGTCTATACAAGGAGAATTTCTAAAAACACAGTCCATCAGTTAGAGTCTCTAAACTGCTGTGTCAGAACATACACCCCTAGAATAGATGGGAAATGGAGATTTATCTTGCTTTTTATTATTAAGAGTTGCATATATAGATGGATTCCTTGATAATATTGGATAATGGTAGTAATGAAAGTAACAACATCCATCTGACCAAACTTGAAACATGTAAACTTCTTTCTCAAATTGTCAGTGGTTATTATGAGAAAAAAATCTCTCTTCTCCAAAAATATAAATTAACACTAAATTAGCATTTGATGTATAAATAAGAAGCTTTGTTTTGTCTTAAGTAATTCTCTATATTTCTTAGATTTAATTTCCTAGAGAATACTTTTTCCTCTTTTATGCCACTACAGACCTTGAGTTTGGGGTCTGCTGTATAAGACAAGTACTTAAGACACAGGAATCACCTTCCAGGATTGATCACTAATTGGATTAGTGACTATGGCCAAGTCACTTTACCTCAGTCACTTTATCTCAGTGTCTTTATTCCTAAGAAGAAAGGGTAATGAAAGAAAAGAAAATATATTATGTATGTTGCCCTTATGGTAAAATTGGAATGCATATAAATATAGATAGATAGATAGATAGATAGATAGATAGATAGATAGATACACAAAAAAGATATGCAAATAGAAAGGAGACAATTGGTAGGATTTGTAGGGATGGAGGGAATGGGGAGGAGGGTCATGAGAGGGTAAGGGGAAAGTTAATGTGAGTAACATACAATGAAATGCATGTATAGAAATGTCATAATGAGACCCATTAAATTGTACATTAAAAATAATAAAATAAAATAAGAAAGTTAAAAATAAATAAATAAAAAATAAAAACACAGTCCATATAATCAGAAATATCAAAGACATTCCAGATTATATTTCAGTTATAATTGGGATAGATCAACAAATGTTAAAAAGATTTGAGACACATAGTAACAAGAATATTTATAACCACTACAACCTATTCTTTTCTCTAGCACCTGCTATTCTTGGGAATCTTGCTCTCTTACTTCAGAAAATTCCCTTTTTTAAGCCATAACACATTTCATTTTGTTATCAGAAATCAAATCACAATCATTCCTGCCCTCATTTCAACAAGTCTTTCTATAAAAATTTGTCTTGTCCCTAGGATGAACAATCCTAGATAATTTCAAGTCAGTAAATGGTAAATGTATAAAATATTCTTTGAGCTCAATACAGAATTTTGTACTTTAGATAAGGTCTGCTATATAGCCCAGCCTGCCCTCTGGCATCAGGTATCATTATATCTTGGAAGCTAAGCAGGGTCAGTCCTGGTTAATACTTAGATAGGAGACCATCTAGGAATACCCTGAGCTGTAGGCTAGGGAGAAGGCCCTCACAGCTCACTCCAAAAAAGCAATCAGCCATTGAAAACCCTATGATTGGCAGAGAATCCCTGACAAAAGTGCACAGCATGGTACAGTGTCCAGGTAGTATGTTTCATATGTTGTACATAGGGTCTCTATGAGTCGGATCTGACTCGACAGCACCCAACAACAACATATAGCCCAAGTTACCCTCGTTATCCTCCTGCCTCAGTCTTCCAAGTGTTGAAATTATAGACATGCATAGCCACATCTGGCTTAGAATTTTATTTATTTAAATACTTATTTATTTACTTATTTACTTATTTATGGTACTGAGGATTGAACCCAGGGCCTTGCACATGCTAGGAAGACATTCTACCACTGAGCTACATCCTTACCTTTATTTATCTATGTATTATTTTGAGATAGTGTCTTGTTAAATTCCTCAGACTGGCTTGGAACTTGAGATTCTCCTGCCTTAGCCTCCCAAGTAGTGACATGTGCCACCATGCACAGTACTGGCATACAATTTTTTTCATAACTTTTTTTTCTTCCCAAAAGATGAGTCCTGCAAATCAGCTGTCATGAGTCCTATAATTTTGGTCTGGTTGAGGAATTTTCAAGAATGATTTGGGGTCTATACCATTTGTTTGCTTTTATGCTGTCTTTATATGCTAACGATATGACATGCTGACTCCTCTTTAACTATCTGTCCAATCCTATCTTTAGTAACTTCATAACTGTATGGGCAATCTCTAGCTTACATGCCAGCATCGTCCCAAGAGCTGGCAAATATCTCATTCTGTGCACATGTTGGATTTGGGGCTCTTGATGGGTTTTAAAGAACCTCAGTAGGTTGTTCCAAGCTACAGACATACCAAGAGGGACCTATCTCCCTTTTCTTTCACTAACTGTCAGAACTCCATTTCAGGAACTATTTTCCTGAACAATGAGTACTTGAATGCATGAGAATAATGCAAAGGTTCTGGTTAGACACTTTAATTTAATAGTATGTTCTAAGTTTCCTTTTAATTTTTTGTAAATATTTTTCTCATCATATTGTTGTTAGGTGCCGTCGAGTGGTGTCCGACTCATAGCGACCCTCATAGGGTTTTCAATGGCAGATTGTTTCGGGATTGCCTTGGGAGTGGGTTGCCACATCCTTCTCCCATTTTTGCGGGCTTTGAAAATTTTGCCTCATCATCTAGAAATTAATATGTTCAAAGTTTCCTTTGCCAGCAGCGGTAGCCCTATGGCATCCAATCCCATCAGATCTCGGAAGCTAAGCAGGGTCGGGCCTGGTTAGTACCTGGATGGGAGACCGCCTGGGAACACCAGAAGCTGTAGGCTTGGGAGAAGGACCAGGAAACCCCCTCCCAAAAATCAATATGCCATTGAAAACCCTATGAACATCAGAGAAGCACTGACAATAATGTTTCCCCTGTTGTACAGAGGGTCGCTATGAGTCGGATACCGACTTGACGGCACCTAACAACAACAGCAACAACAAGTTTCCTTTTAATTTTTTGTAAATATTTTTAGCATTGAAAATTTTGCCTCATCATCTAGAAATAGCTCTGGGATCAGTATGTTGAACATCCATCAAGTTTATCATCATCATTGTGGCCTATATATGTTCTTACTTTGAGTATATCAATGATAAATACTTAATAATCAAGCTACTGGCTAATGATTTAGAGTGAAATATAAATAATACCATATGGAGAGCTACAGTAAGATGGAGAGGTCAATGTCATATACATAATTTTCACTGTTTTAGAAAGTTTACATAAGTGGTAGTATAAACACTAGAAAGAACCTCAGAACTTAGTATGACCTGCTCACTTGAGCTTGCCCCTATTACATGTTTCTATGGGATTTCTGGATTCCCTTTCTGGATTGTCTTTGTATTCTATACTTTTGCAGAAAAAATGTGACAAAAGGGTAAAAAGAAAATAAGGTCATTTAATTTGATTAAGGACAAGAGTGATTCATACAAAATATTATTAAAAATGATTATTTAAATTGCACATGCCAGTACTTTTCAGAATAAAAAAATAAGGTTATGATGTGTAGAAATGATGGATGAGGGAGAGCTGGAAAGCATACTAATGTATACAGTGGTTTAAAACTTCTAAAAGGATATCCAAGAGTTTCATACTTAGTTCTTCACTTAATGCTTAGAATTAAACCTGTAGGACAAGTGTTATTAATTTGTGTTTTTTCAAATAAGAAAGCTAAGTCACAGAGGGTTTGCTGGAAATCAGACAATGAGTATCAGATTTGGAATTTCATTAAGGCTATTTGACTCCAAAGGCTGAACTCCTAGTCACCATGAGGGACTTGTAAAGGACAAGAAAATTATCTTTATTATTTAATTGTATTGCTAATATACCTTTTACTGTGGTAATTTTTGTAGCACTGTATTGCTAATATACCTTTTACTGTGGTAATTTTTGTAGCACTTCAATTTTTATAAGTTTTAATACTTGACTTCCTTGTCATGACTCTTTGTAGGTAGAATGTTTCTGATCCTTATTGTCAACTTGGCCAAGGAACTTATTTGGACAATAATGCATGAATAGACATAATTGGTACCATTTCTGAGCAGAAGTCTTATAATGTGCCCATTTGATTTGATTATGCTCCTCTGCCCCTTTGGTGTGCAACAACATGTTTTGCATAGGGCAGTTCCTTCAGCCTAAGTCTCTGAAAAGATGCTTACTACAGATCTGCACAATGACCACAGTCTGAAACAGTCAAAACAGCAGAACTGCCATCCCTGGCACATAATTCATGTGGGAAATAAATATCAAAGCCACTTATTTGGGGGGTTAGTTGAGAAATAGTATAATTTAGATAAAGTCAACTCTAGCAAGCATTTAGTAGGTAGAGCTCTAATTTGATCTTTGAATTTTTACAGTAGAAAACCTAACTTGTCACTGTTCTACTTTAATGCATGTGGAAAGTAGAGAGATTCTCAAAATATATTTTCATCATACATAAAATACTGATAGCAAAGGGCTTCTCTGTCAATGTATATCCTCATCTGTGGTACTAGGTGATAGAAATTAATTCATTTTGCTTAAGCATAGCTCTCCCTATGCAAGCAGTCTTTATAAATTATCCCAGAAGCACTTACTCATTATGTGAGCAATGGCTTACTGCGCATGTGTTCATCAAAGTAATTTTCTCCATGATTGGGCAGGCCTGAGGTGGACCCAAAGCAATCAGTAGTTACTGGGTGGAAAGGAATGGACAGGAGTCTGACAGCAGAGGAAAAATGTGGCAGGAGCAAGGAATTAGATTATTGTGACTTCCTTTACATCACTAAGTACACTTTATATCACAGTCTGAAAACAGAAAAAATGTTCTTATGCATTCTCTGTGAGCATATAAATATATATCATTATATGTCCATAAAATGATGCATATTTGTACATACTCTGTTGTTGTTAGGTGCTGTTGAGTCAGGTCCAACTCATAGCCACCATATGTATAACAGAACTAAACATTCCCCAGCACTGTGCCATGCCTGGTGCTATTGTCAGTGCTTCTCTACTATTCATACGGTTTTCAGTGGCAGAATCTGGTTCATCTGAATGATGACTTTTAAATGGTATTTGTCATACAGACTTTGTGTTTACAGTAAATTAAGCATTGTTTACTGTATTTACTATTTGCTATAAAGTATTTAAAGTATCTATTACAGTAGAGTATTGCTGCTATAATTTCCTGGCCTTATGAGAAAAGGACAAATGTAGATGTAAGAGGCCAGTAATACATTTGTGTGGAATTAAATAAGTTATAAGACTTCAAGTCACACTGCCCAAAGGAAGATTTTTACAATAATTAGAAAAGCTGTATAATGTAGTCATTAGAAGCATTGTTCTGGGTATAAAGCAATGTAGAACTCTAAAGAGTTGGCACCATGCAGGTAAGTACACATTTGTCTTGTAAATTGTGATTTAGTTGCATGACACATCATTATTCATCATATTAAATAAATGTTGATAATTTGAATGTATTGATATTACAGTTTTGTTTCTATTTATGAGTTTCGTTTTACAGTTTAAATTATAAGCACAGAGTCTAAACCTATTTTCATGTTTATACATTGTAAGTTGTATAAGTGTAATTTAATTCCGCATTAGAGTTACCAAGAATTGTGCTTTTTTTTCTCTACTCATCACAGAAAACACTATTTCCAAAGCACAAACATGCCTAGCATTCACAGCACAAATGTGTAAATATACCAGGTCTCATAACAATATCAAAAATAGGCATTCATTTACTACATTTTGCATGTTTCTTTCCATTTTCTCAAGTGTAAAGATTCTTACAAAACTGACACTTAAAAGGTGAAACATGGCTATTTGTAAACTTACCTCATTATTTCATTTAAAGACCCCTTTTCTAGTCATAGAAGAATAGAATATTTCTTTGTCTAATATTTGAGTGATTTTTGAAAATTTGTTGTGGAATGATAGTTGCTATTTCCTTTAGTTGTACTTACTTCAGTACTATTTCTGTTAGCCAAAATCACATCTGTAGGTTTAATTTATTTCCCAGTTTTGCAATTATCAGATTTTTTTTCGTTGGGTTTATGTTGACCTATATATACTAAAATTTGAATTTAAAATTTCTGGTCTCTGGAGATGAAAGTTCTCCTACAGAGATAATTAGGCAGTACGGATGTAGTTTTTCAACATGTGCTGTAAATTTCAGAGAGGGTTGTCCTCTGTAATTGCTTTTAGCACTTTCTGAATTTGTCCTTGGCACTATGCTTTGAGTTCAGCAGCACCTGAAGCACATCATTCTCTTCCTTCTGAAGAAGGTCACTAGCCTTTACCCTCCACATTGTATTAAGACTCTGAAAGAATACAATAGCAATCAAAAATAACATTAACCTATAATTAATATACTAAAATCTCATTTAGCATTAATCATAGTTTCATGTCATCATGTTTTCTAGGAAACAAATTTTCATTAACAGAGACTCAAAATATCACTTCTATTCATTTGTGCGTTTCTTCACCTAATGATTTTGTGGAAGTTAATGACATTTTCTACTTATGTATGAAAAAACATGATAAAGTAATCATACTTTGTATATTAGTAGTTTGATTCAGGGAGTGATTTTGTAGCAGATTTAAAAGTATTTAATGTAAGAATTATTTCAAAATTATAAAATTCACAGTTTGAAAAATTATTATATAGGGAGAGTAAGAGTAGAATTTTCTGAAAAGCAAATGGGAATTCCACTTAGCCTTCTATATAACTATAAAATATGTGCAACTTAGGGGTAATATCAAAAAGCAGAAATGAGGACCCTTTTGTCCTTTATTTTTTTATAATTTTGAAGTCTCAGAATGTGATCATGCTCTGGTCAAGTATTTAAGACAGATAAAATCAAGTCAAAGTAGGAAGCTAATCCAAATCATCTATGAAGAGCAAGGGATGGTGCATTAGTCAGATGGTGCTTCACTGTTACAGAGAAATTAACCCAAACAAACTTATGGGGGAGATTCATTGGAAGTTGACAGTTAATTTCTGTCCATAGAGTCTGGGCAAGCATGTCAGGACCCATTCCACATAACCTCCTGGCATGGCAGATCAAGAGGCATAGAGCAGAGACCTTCCAGTCAGGGTAAAAACTTCCAAAGCCCCTCCCCGAAGTGACCACCTGCATAGCTGAGTCCCATTTCCCAAAGTTCTGTAATTCTCTAGGAATGGTACCAGGTAGGGATGAAATGGTCAAGCATATAACCTTTGGCAGATTTTAGATTCAAACCATAACAAAGGGTGAGGAAAAGAGGCTGCTAGGACACTTTGAGAATTACATGATCAACTTGTAAAGGAGCTAGAGATGCATCAGAAGAGAGAGCTCTAGACTCCTCCAGTTAGGCAATACATTGGAGCTTTCTAAGTTTCATGAAATACTCCATGACTCTAGCTAACCTTAGCAAAAACAACTGAAGGCCATATGAGAGCTTATAATTTCCACAGGAAGACTGGAGAAACAGGCAAAATAATGCATCCAAATCAACTCTACCATCTGAAACACATATGTTTTCTAATCTCAGAGGGGCACATGTTCAGTTTTTGTTCCTATGCTGAAATTCAGACTATAAAGAGAGAGTGTCCAAATAGCTAGCCTGGGTTGCCAGTCTACCTCTTGGTTAGGGAAGAACAATATATATTAAATAAAATTTCAGCCTGCAAAAAATACAAGAAGAGCCAATTTTTCAAAGGGGAAATTACCAAAAGAAGGTGAAATAGATACTTTAGAAAATTATCAATAAGAGCAGCAGCAAAAAGAAACTGTGTGGTGCCATGGTTAAATCCATAGATTCTGAACAGTTTCTGAAGGGACAATACAACAACAGTGGAGGCACAATAGACTAGGATGTAATGAGATTATTATTAAGGAGTCCTGAGTGGTCATGCTGGTTATTTCAGTGTCTTAATCATTACTACTATTTCTAGCAATGTTCTTCCTTCCCTTAAACTTGTGGTTCTCTTTGCCAGAAAATTATCTTTTCCTGAAAAGTTTACATCTTATTCTGTAGCCAGAAAGATTTTGGTTTATTGTAATACTATTTAGAATAAGTCATTATATTGGTAGTAACTAAGGCTTGAGGCAAATTTCAAGTGAAGAAGGGATAAGATAGGCACAGGTGTTGTGGGATTACCACCATAGAGAGGAACTTGGACACCCTGCTAATTTGTTTAGGGAAAAGAGTTTCAAGTCAGTGTGAGAACTTTTAGATTCAATGATCTTGGCTTGGCCATTTAGCCCAATTCTCTTTCTGGTTCTCTCTTAATTTTAAAATGATGGTTTCTCCTTTCAGCCAGATTTTGTGAAGATGCAGTGGAGGAATCATCTTTTGGGCCAAGTGCAGTGGGGAATCTTTCAAATCCTGGAAATTTTATTATATTTTTTTCAGAAGATCTTACCTTTCTTCTTTCAAACAGTATTTATTAAATACTTAGAACAGGCCAAGAATTGTGCCCATTAGTGCTAACCTCTGGAACCTCTCAACCTAGAGACCTGAAAATACTGGTATTTAAGATTGTCTATGCTGCCTTTAAGCCTGCAGCCATATCACTGTGGCCTCTAATCCTGTCAGATCTTGGAAGCTAAGCAGGGTCAGGCCTGGTTAGTACTTGGATGGGACACCACCAGGGAACACCAGGTGCTGTAGGCTTGGGAGAAGGACCTGGCAACCCACTCCCAAAAAACAATCAGCCATTGAACACCCTATGAATAGCAGAGAGGCACTAACAATACTGTTTCGCCTGTTGTACATAGGGTTGCTATGAGTCGGATATGGAGGGCAACTCAATGGCACTTAACAACAACATGCTGCCTATTACATTTTCTTCTGTAAATGACAATGATATGAGTAAAGTAAACTTATATGTGGAATCTACAAAAATGTAATTCATAGAAACAGTGATTAGCATGAACGGTGACTATCTGGGACAGGGGGAATTGAGGGTGGTTGCAGAGAAATGGAAAAATGTAGGTCAAAGGGTACAATGTCATGTAGGATGAATAAGATTAAAGGTCTAATGTACAGCATGAGAACTATACGCAATAATGTGTTATATAATGGAAATGGGCTAAGAAAATAGACTTTAGGTGTTGTAAAAAAGCTAGCTGTGGGGTGATGAGCAAGTTAATTTGATTATAAGAATCATTTCACTATATATGTATATCACAACATGATATTATAAATCTTCAATATACATAAAAAGTTATTTTTGAGTGGCAATAAAGGACTATGAGATCCTCATCAAAAGTACCAAAGTTAATGATCAGCTAATCTAATTTTAATTACACTAGCCTGATTAAGAATATTTACTATGTGCATGTTGTCCCTAAAGAGTAATGTTAAAATAATAACTCGTAGAAGAAAAAATTAGCAAGGATAAATATTGTGTTTCATCCTATGTTTCTTTTTCCAAAGCTAAGATGCTAACAGGGCTACTTTGGTTAAGGTCATTAGAAAAGCACCCAGATAACTGTGAAATATTACAGACATCTGTATCTGTGAACTATTTTCAATTAGACCTTTTGGATTTTCTCCCAACAGTCATTCTCTGATTTCAGTACTGACGATATTTTTTTCTTCTGTCATTTCACAGCTGAACAAGCCATGCCAACCTTCAGAAGCTATAATTCAAGTTAATTGCCAAATGTTTGCCTATTTATTCAGCTTATATTAGTGACTAAAAATGCAAACTCAATAGCCAAACACCATTTGATCGACACCCTGGCTACACTACTTGCTAGTTGTGAGTCAGCTTATCATGCAACCTCATCCTTGACTGATATTTGCCATCTGGGCATATATTCTTACTCAGTGCAACATAATTTGCATAAGGAGAATTAACAGTAGCTGGACAGCAACGCTAAAACTTGGATAGTTTTTTATGCCCCCCTGTGATAAACTGTAGTGACATTACTGATAAATAACACTTTTAATGGTATCAAAATTTAAAAACCAATCTTATCAACATCCTTCATATATGATTCTGACCAACATATATTCTAAAGTCACCAATTTAATATTTCTACTGATATATTTTTAATCTATAAAACATTTCAAGGTAAGAATAACTATGAGATTATTTCTTTATCCATAAATAAGAAAATTACATCTATATTCATACTGTCCAATCTAGTAAAGGCCTTAATCTGCTAAAATAGATTTCTGAATTTCTCTGATTCATATCAACTATTCTAGGTTGCTAGCAATGGTGTTCTTTTTCCCTGTTAACTCACAATCACTTTGCAGAATGTTTGGTAAATGATATATTTTCAAGGTATATTTTTTAATTTAATGAATTAGTTGGAGTTGTTAGGTGTTGTTGAGTTAGGTCTGTCTCATACCGACCCCATATACAACAAAATGAAACACTCTCTGACACTGTGCGCTGCACACAATCTTTTCTATGTTTAAACCCATTCTTGCAGACACTGTCAATCAGTCCATCTAGATGAGAGTCTTACTTTTTTGTTGATCCACCATTCTCCTAAACATTGTGTCCTTCTCCAGGGATTGGTTCCTCCTGACAACATGTCCAAAATCCATAAGACACAGTCTAGCCATCCTTGCTTCCAAGGAGCACTCTGGTTGCACTTCTTCTAGGACAGATCTGTTGGTTCTTTAGACAGTCCATGGTATTTTTCAGTATTCATGTCAAGCACCATAATTCAAAAGCAGTAATTCTTCTCCTGTCTCCTTGATTCACTATCTATCTTTCACAAGCATGTGATGCAACTAAAAAAGCCTTGGCATGGGTTAGGCACACCTTCATCTTCAATGTAACATCTTTACTTTCAACACTTTAAAAAAGTTTTTGTAATAGCTTTTCCCAATGTAATGTGTCTTTTGATTTCTTGACTGGTGTTTCTGTGAGTGTTTATTGTTGAACCAAGTAAAACAAAATCTTGGACAACACCAATCTTTTCTCCATTTATCCTGAAGTTGCATACTGACCCAGTTGCAAAGATTTTTGTTTTCTTGATGTTTAGGTGTAATCCATACTGAAGGCTGTGTTCTTTGATCTTCATCATTTATTCTGGAATGTATAAATTCCTTCAGGCTTTTGTAAACAACAACATTTACAAGATGGCATTGATCCCTTTGTAAATTCATTACTTAGTTTGATATTACTATATTACCTCTTATTTAAATAAACAAATAAATGTTCTAGGCTTCTCATGTCACCATAGCATAAATACACTAAATCCACTAATGAGTTTCTATTTTTTTTATTAGTATGTATCCAGTTAAGTAGGGAAGGTTCTGCAGATTGGTAAAGATCAGGACTTAGAACTGTAGTAGAGTATAAGTAGAACAATATAAAAATGTTATGGAAAATAGATGAATTCTAACAAGGTATAACTAGGGGTTCTAGGAAGTGGACAAAATATGGCAATAGAGGAGGAGGAGTCAAGATGGCGGACAGACAACACACACCTTCTGTCCCGGAGCAATAAGAAGCCTCGATTAGGGGTTTAAAACACAAATTGAATAAATAGAAATAGATAATTTAGTTTGAGAGATAAAGAATGAAACTAGGCGTACACTGAAATTAGGGATTGGGCTTCAGAGGAGCTACACAGTGGCCAGCAG